>CAXKVX010001630.1:0-24075 GCA_964058865.1 Eleocharis quinqueflora | reverse complement strand
CTACTACGAGAAGTGTTTCTTATCTGAGTACTTCATTTATGGGTGGTAACCATTAAACAAAACACCACAAAAGCATCATATCCTACTCCGAGAAGTATTTCTTATCTGAGTACATCATTCATGGGTGGTAACCATTAAAGAAAACACCACAAAGCATCATATCCTACTAAGAAGAGTTTCTGATCATTGTACTTCATTTCTAGGTGGTAACCTTTCTAGAAAACTACACAACGTATCATATCTTACCAGGAGAATAGTTTCTTCTCCGAGTACGGCATTTAAGTGTTGTAACCATTCAATAAAACACAACGAAGAAGCATAGAAACCATTCTAAGTGTTTCATGTCCGAGTACTTAATTTATGAGTGATTCCGATCTAAGTACTTAATTGATGGGTGGTAACCATTAAATAAAACATCACAAAGCATCTTACCCTAGTACAAGAAGTGTTTCTTATCTGAATACTTCATTTATCGGTGGTAATCATTAAAGAGAACACCACAAAGCATCATATTTTTACTAAGAAGTGTTTCTGATCATATCAATTGTGAGTGGTAACCTTTAAAGAACACTCTAAAAAGCATCATATATTACCACGAGAAGAGTTTCTTCTCCGAGTACTTCATTTAAGTGTTGTAACCATTCACTAAAACACGAAGAAGCATCGTGTACCACTCTAAGTGCTTCATGTACGAGTACTTAATTTATGAGTGATTCTGATCAGTGTCCTTCATTTATGGTGGTAACCATTAAAGAAAACACCACAAAGAATCGTACCCTACTGCGAGAAATGTTTCTTATCTGAGTACATCATTAATGGGTGGTAACCAGTAAAGAAAACACCACAAAGCATCATATCCTTCTAAGAAGAGTTTCTGATCATTGTACTTCATTTCTAAGTGGTAACCTTTCTAGAAAACTCCACAACACATCATATCTTACCACGAGAAGAGTTTCTTTTCCGAGTACTTCATTTAAGTGTTGTAACCATTCATTAAAACACAACGAAGAAGCATTGATACCACTCTAAGTTTTTAATTTATGGTGGTAACCATTAAATAAAACATCACAAAGCATCTTACCCTGCTACGATAAGTGTTTCTTATCTGAGTACTTCATTTATGGGTGGTAACAATTAAAGAAAACACCACAAAGCATCATATCCTACCAAGAAGTGTTTCTGATCATAGTACTTCATTTTTGAGTTGTAACCTTTCAAGAACACTTTACAAAGCATGATATATTACCACGAGAAGAGTTTCTTCTTCGAGTACTTTATTTAAGTGTTGTAACCATTCACTAAAACACACGAAGAAGCATCGAGTACCACTCTAAGTGCTTCGTTACGAGTATTTAATTTACGATTGATTCTGATCAGAGTACTCCATTTCTGGGTGGTAACCATTAAAGAAAACACCACAAAGCATTGTGCCCTACTGCGAGAAGTGTTTCTTATCTGATTACTTCATTCATGGGTGGTAACCATTAAAGAAAACACCACAAAGCATCAATCCTACTAAGAAGAGTTTCTAATCATTGTACTTCATTTCTATGTGGTAACCTTTCTAGATAAATCCATAACGCATCATATCTTACCACGAGAATAGTTTCTTCTTCGAGTACTTCATTTAAGTGTTGTAATCATTTATTAAAATACAACGAAGAAGCATAGATACCACTCTAAGTGTTTCATGTTCAAGTACTTAATTTATGAGTGATTCCGATCAAAGTATTTAATTGATGGTGGTAACCATTAAATAAAACATCACAAAGAATCTTACCCTAGTACAAGAAGTGTTTCTTATCTGAGTACTTCATTTATGGGTGACCATTAAAGAAAATACCACAAAGAATTACGTCCTACTAAGAAGTGTGTCTGAACATAGTACTTCACATGTGAGTGGTAACCATTCCATAACAATCTACAAAGCATCATATATTATCACGAGAAGAGTTTCTTCTCCGAGTACTTCATTTAAGTGCTGTAACCATTCATTAAAACACAACGAAAAAGCATAGATACCACTTTTGGTGTTTCATGTCATAGTACTTAATTTATGAGTGATTCTGATCAAAGTACTTAATTTATGAGTGGTAACCATCAAATTAAAAACATAACAAAACATCTTACCCTACTATGAGAAGTGTTTCTTATCTGAGTACTTCATTTATGGGTGGTAACAATTCAGGAAAACACTACAAAGCATCATATCCTACTAAGAAATGTTTCTGATCACAGTACTTCACTTGTGAGTGGTAACCATTCCAGAACACTCTACAAAGCATCATATATTACCACGAGAAGAATTTCTTCTTCGAGTACTTTATTTAAGTGTTGTAAAATTCACTAAAACACAGGAAGAAACATCGAGTACCACTCTAAATGCTTCAGGTACGAGTATTTAATTTACGAGTGATTCTGGTCAGAGAACATCATTTATGGGTGGTAACAATTAAAGAAAACACCACAAAGCATCGTACCCTACTGCGAGAAGTGTTTCTTATCGGAGTACTTCATTCATGGGTGGTAACCATTAAAGAAAACACCACAAAGCATCATATCCTACTAAGAAGAGTTTCTGATCATTGTACTTCATTTCTAAGTGGTAACCTTTCTAGAAAACTACACAATGTATCATATCTTACCAGGAGAATAGTTTCTTCTCCGAGTACTTCATTTAAGTGTTGTAACCATTCATTAAAACACAACGAAGAAGCATAGATACCACTCTAAGTGTTTCATGTCCGAGTTCTTAATTTATGAGTGATTCCGATCAAAGTATTTAATTGAGGGTGGTAACCATTAAATAAAACAACACACATCATATTACCCTACTAAAGTGTTTATTATCTGAGTACTTCATTTATAGGTGGTAACCATTAAAAAAACACCACAAAGCATCATATCCTACTAAGAAGTGTTTCTGATCATTGTACTTCATTTGTGAGTTGTGTAACCTTTCAAAAACACTCTACAAAGCATCATATATTACCACGAGAAGAGTTTCTACTTCGAGTGCTTTAATTAAGTGTTGTAACCATTCACTAAAACGCACGAAGAAGCATCAAGTACCACTCTAAGTGCTTCATGTACGAGTATTTAATTTATGAGTGATTCTGATCAGAGTACTTCATTTATGGGTGGTAATCATTAAAGAAATCACCACAAAGCATCGTACCCTACTGCGAGAAGTGTTTCTTATATGAGTACTTCATTCAGGGGCGGTAACCATTAAAGAAAACACCACAAAGCATCATATCCTACTAAGAAGAGTTTCTGATCAATGTACTTCATTTCTAAGTGGTAACCTTTTTAGAAAACTCCACAACGCATCATATCTTACCACGAGAACAGTTTCTTCTCCGAGTACTTCATTTAGTTGTTGTAACCATTCATTAAAACACAACAAAGAAGCATAGATATCATTCTAAATGTTTCATGTCTGTGTACTTAAGTTATGAGTGATTCCGATGAAAGTACTTAATTTATGGGTGGTAACCATCAAATTAAAAACATAACAAAGCATCTTACCCTACTATGAGAAGTGTTTCTTATCCGAGTACTCCATTAATGGGTGGTAACCATTAAGGAAAACACCACAAATCATCATATCCTACTAAGAAGTGTGTCTGATCATAGTACTTCACTTGTGAGTGGTAACCATTCCATAACAATCTACAAAGCATCATTAAAACACAACGAAAAACATAGATACCACTTTAGGTGTTTCATGTCATAGTACTTAATTTATGAGTGATTCCGATCAAAGTACTTAATTTATGAGTGGTAACCATTAAATAAAACATCACAAAGCATCTTACCCTTCTGCGAGAAGTGTTTCTTATCTGAATACTTCATTTATGGGTGATAACCATTAAGAAAAACACCACAAAGCATCATATCCTACTAAGAAGTGTTTTGTTTAATGGATACCACTCTAAGTGTTTCATGTCCGAGTACTTAATTTATGAGTGATTTCGATCAAAGTACTTAATTGATGGTGGTAACCATTAAATAAATCATCACAAAGCATCTTATCCTACTACGAGAAGTGTTTCTTATCTGAGTACTTCATTTATGGGTGGTAACCATTAAACAAAACACCACAAAAGCATCATATCCTACTCCGAGAAGTATTTCTTATCTGAGTACATCATTCATGGGTGGTAACCATTAAAGAAAACACCACAAAGCATCATATCCTACTAAGAAGAGTTTCTGATCATTGTACTTCATTTCTAGGTGGTAACCTTTCTAGAAAACTACACAACGTATCATATCTTACCAGGAGAATAGTTTCTTCTCCGAGTACGGCATTTAAGTGTTGTAACCATTCAATAAAACACAACGAAGAAGCATAGAAACCATTCTAAGTGTTTCATGTCCGAGTACTTAATTTATGAGTGATTCCGATCTAAGTACTTAATTGATGGGTGGTAACCATTAAATAAAACATCACAAAGCATCTTACCCTAGTACAAGAAGTGTTTCTTATCTGAATACTTCATTTATCGGTGGTAATCATTAAAGAGAACACCACAAAGCATCATATTTTTACTAAGAAGTGTTTCTGATCATATCAATTGTGAGTGGTAACCTTTAAAGAACACTCTAAAAAGCATCATATATTACCACGAGAAGAGTTTCTTCTCCGAGTACTTCATTTAAGTGTTGTAACCATTCACTAAAACACGAAGAAGCATCGTGTACCACTCTAAGTGCTTCATGTACGAGTACTTAATTTATGAGTGATTCTGATCAGTGTCCTTCATTTATGGTGGTAACCATTAAAGAAAACACCACAAAGAATCGTACCCTACTGCGAGAAATGTTTCTTATCTGAGTACATCATTAATGGGTGGTAACCAGTAAAGAAAACACCACAAAGCATCATATCCTTCTAAGAAGAGTTTCTGATCATTGTACTTCATTTCTATGTGGTAACCTTTCTAGAAAACTCCACAACACATCATATCTTACCACGAGAAGAGTTTCTTTTCCGAGTACTTCATTTAAGTGTTGTAACCATTCATTAAAACACAACGAAGAAGCATTGATACCACTCTAAGTTTTTAATTTATGGTGGTAACCATTAAATAAAACATCACAAAGCATCTTACCCTGCTACGATAAGTGTTTCTTATCTGAGTACTTCATTTATGGGTGGTAACAATTAAAGAAAACACCACAAAGCATCATATCCTACCAAGAAGTGTTTCTGATCATAGTACTTCATTTTTGAGTTGTAACCTTTCAAGAACACTTTACAAAGCATGATATATTACCACGAGAAGAGTTTCTTCTTCGAGTACTTTATTTAAGTGTTGTAACCATTCACTAAAACACACGAAGAAGCATCGAGTACCACTCTAAGTGCTTCGTTACGAGTATTTAATTTACGATTGATTCTGATCAGAGTACTCCATTTCTGGGTGGTAACCATTAAAGAAAACACCACAAAGCATTGTGCCCTACTGCGAGAAGTGTTTCTTATCTGATTACTTCATTCATGGGTGGTAACCATTAAAGAAAACACCACAAAGCATCAATCCTACTAAGAAGAGTTTCTAATCATTGTACTTCATTTCTATGTGGTAACCTTTCTAGATAAATCCATAACGCATCATATCTTACCACGAGAATAGTTTCTTCTTCGAGTACTTCATTTAAGTGTTGTAATCATTTATTAAAATACAACGAAGAAGCATAGATACCACTCTAAGTGTTTCATGTTCAAGTACTTAATTTATGAGTGATTCCGATCAAAGTATTTAATTGATGGTGGTAACCATTAAATAAAACATCACAAAGAATCTTACCCTAGTACAAGAAGTGTTTCTTATCTGAGTACTTCATTTATGGGTGACCATTAAAGAAAATACCACAAAGAATTACGTCCTACTAAGAAGTGTGTCTGAACATAGTACTTCACATGTGAGTGGTAACCATTCCATAACAATCTACAAAGCATCATATATTATCACGAGAAGAGTTTCTTCTCCGAGTACTTCATTTAAGTGCTGTAACCATTCATTAAAACACAACGAAAAAGCATAGATACCACTTTTGGTGTTTCATGTCATAGTACTTAATTTATGAGTGATTCTGATCAAAGTACTTAATTTATGAGTGGTAACCATCAAATTAAAAACATAACAAAACATCTTACCCTACTATGAGAAGTGTTTCTTATCTGAGTACTTCATTTATGGGTGGTAACAATTCAGGAAAACACTACAAAGCATCATATCCTACTAAGAAATGTTTCTGATCACAGTACTTCACTTGTGAGTGGTAACCATTCCAGAACACTCTACAAAGCATCATATATTACCACGAGAAGAATTTCTTCTTCGAGTACTTTATTTAAGTGTTGTAAAATTCACTAAAACACAGGAAGAAACATCGAGTACCACTCTAAATGCTTCAGGTACGAGTATTTAATTTACGAGTGATTCTGGTCAGAGAACATCATTTATGGGTGGTAACCATTAAAGAAAACACCACAAAGCATCGTACCCTACTGCGAGAAGTGTTTCTTATCGGAGTACTTCATTCATGGGTGGTAACCATTAAAGAAAACACCACAAAGCATCATATCCTACTAAGAAGAGTTTCTGATCATTGTACTTTATTTCTAAGTGGTAACCTTTCTAGAAAACTCCACAACGCATCATATCTTACCATGAGAAGAGTTTCTATTCCGAGTACTTCATTTAAGTGTTGTAACCATTCATTAAAACACAACGAAGAAGCATAGATACCACTTTAAGTGTTTCATGTCCGAGTACTTAATTTATGGGTGATTCCTATCAAAGTACTTAATTTATGGGTGGTAACCATTAAATAAATTATCACAAAGCATATTACCTTACTGCGAGAAGTGTTTCTTATCTGAGAACTTATTTATGGTTGGGAACCACTAAAGAAAACACCACAAATCATCATATCTTACCACGAGAAGAGTTTTTCTCCGAGTACTTATTTTAAGTATTGAAACCATTCATTGTAACACAAAAAGATGCATAGATTACTATCCTAAGTGTTTCATATCTGAGTACTTAATTTATGAGTGATTCTGATTAGAGTACTGCGAGATGTGTTTCTTATCTGAGTACTTCATTCAAAGGTGGTAACCATTAAAGAAAATACCACAAAGCATCATATCCTACTAAGAAGAGTTTCCGATCATATTACTTCATTTATGAGTGGTAACATTTCTAGAAAACTCCACAACGCATGATATCTTACCACAAGAAGAGTTTCTTCTCCAAGTACTTCATTTCAGTGTTGTAACCATTCATTAAAATACAACGAAGAAGCATCGATACCACTTTAAGTGTTTCAAGTTCGAGTACTTAATTTATGAGTGATTCCGATCAAAATACTTAATTGATTGGAAGTCACCATTAAATATAACATCACAAAGTATCTTACCCTACAACGAGAAGTGTTTCTTATCTGAGTACTTCATTTATGGGTGGTAACCATTAAAGAAAACACCACAAATACATCAAATTCTACTAAGAAGTGTTTCTGATCATAGTACTTCATTTGTGAGTAGTAACCTTTCAAGAACACTCTATAAAGCATCATATATTTCCACGAGAAGAGTTTTTTCTCCGAGTACTTCATTTAAGTGTTGTAACAATTCACTAAAATACACGAAGAAGAATCGAGTACCGCTCTAAGTACTTCATGTATAAGTACTTAATTTTTGAGTGATTCTAATCTGAGTACTTCATTTATGGATGGTAACCATTAAAGAAAACACTACAAAGCATCATACACTACTGCGAGAAGTGTTTCTTATCTGAGTACTTCATTCATGGGTGGTAACCATTCAAAAAAACAACACAAAGCATCATATCATCCTAACAAGAGTTTCTGATCATAGTACTTAATTTCTGAGTGGTAATATTTCTAGAAAACTTCACAACACATCATATCTTACCACGAGAAGAGTTTCTTCTCCGAGTACTTCATTTAAGTCTAGTAACCTTTCATTAAAACACAACAAAGAAGAATTGCTACCACTCTAAATGTTTCATGTCCGAGTATTAATTTATGAGTGATTCCGATCAAAATACTTAATTTATGGGTGGTAACAATTAAATAAAACATAACAAAACATCTTACCCTACTATTAGAAGTGTTTCTTATTTGAGTACTTCATTTATTGGTGGTAACCATTAAGAAAAAACACCACAAAGCATCATATCCAACTAAGAAGTGTTTCTTATCATAGTACTTCACTTGTGAGTGGTAACCATTCCAGAACAATCTACAAAGCATCATATATTACCACAAGAAGAGTTTCTTCTCCAAGTACTTTATTTAAGTGTTGTAACCATTCATTTAAACACAACGAAAAAGCATAGATACCACTTTAGGTGTTTCATGTTCGAGTACTAAATTTACGAGTGATTCCGATCGAAGTACTTAATTTATGGGTGGTAACCATTAAATAAAACATCAAAAAACACCTTACCCTACTGCGAGAAGTGTTTCTGATCATAGTACTTCATTTGTGAGCGGTAACCTTTCAAGAACACTCTACAAAGCATCATATATAACCACGAGAAGAGTTTATTATCCGAGTACATCATTTAAGTGTAGTATCCATTCACTAAAACACACGAAGAAGCATCGAGTACCACTCTAAGTGCTTCATGTACGAGTACTTAATATATGAGTGATTCTGATCAGAGTACTTCATTTATAGGTGGTAATCATTAATGAAAACACTACAAAGCATCGTACCCTACAGTGAGAAGTGTTTCATATCTGAGTATTTCATTCATGGACGGTAACGATTAAAAAAAATACCACAAAGCATCATATTCTACTAAGAAGAGTTTCTGATCATACTACTTCATTTCTGAGTGGTGACCTTTCTAGAAAACTCCACAACCCATCATATCTTACCACGAGAAGAGTTTCTTCTCCGAGAATGAGTGGTTCTGATCAGAGTACTTAATTTATGGGTCGTAACCATTAAATAAAACATCAGAAAACATCATACCCTACTGCGAGAAGTGTTTATTATTTAAGTACTTTATTTATGGGTGGTAACCATTAAAGAAAACACTACAAAAGAATCATATTCTACAAAGAATTGTTTTTTATCATAGTACTTAATTTGTGAGTGGTAACCTTTCAAAAACACTCTACAAAACATCTTATATTACCACGAGAAGAGTTTCTTCTCCAAGTACTTCATTTAAGTGTTGTAACCATTCACTAAAACACACGAAGAAGCATCTAGTGCCACTCTAAGTGCTTCTTGTATGAGTACTTAATTTATGAGTGATTCTGATTAGAGTACTTCATTTATGGGTGGTAACCATTAAAGAAAACAACACAAATCATCGTACCCTACTGCGAGAGTTGGTTCTTATCTGAGTACTTCATTTTTGAGTGGTAACCATTAAAGAAAACACCACAAAGCATCATATCCTACTAAGAAGAGTTTCTAATCATAGTACTTCATTTATGAGTGCTAACATTTCTAAAAAAACTCCACAACAAATCATATCTTATAACGAGAAGAGTTTCTTCTCCGAGTACTTCATTTAAGTGTTGTAACCATTCATTAAAACACAACAAAGAAGCATAGATACCACTCTAAATGTTTTATTTCCGAGTACTTAATTTATTAGTGATACGGATCAAAGTACTTAATTTATGGGTGGTAACCATCAAATTAAAAACATAAGCAGGCATCTTACCGTACTTTGAAAAGTGTTTCTTATCTGAGTACTTTAGGAAAACACCACAAAGCATCATATCTTACTAAAAAGTATTTCTGATCATAGTACTTCACTTCTGATTGGTAACCATTCATGAACAATCGACACAGCATCATATATTACCACAAGAAGAGTTTCTTCTTCGAGTACTTCATTTAATTGTTGTAACCATTCATTAAAACACAACGAAAAAAGCATAGATACCATTGTAGGTGTTTCATGTAACCATTAAATACCGAGTACTTAATTTATGAGTGATTCGATCAAAGTACTTAATTTATGGGTAGTAACCATTAAATAAAACATCACAAAGCATGTTACCCTACTGCGAGAAGTGTTTCTTATGTGAATACTTCATTTATGGGTGGTAACCATTAAAGAAAACACCACAAAGCTTCATATCCTACTAAGAAGAGTTTCTGATTATTGTACTTCATTTCTAAGTGGTAACCTTTCTAGAAAACTCCACAACGCATCATATCTTTCCACGAGAAGAGTTTCTACTCCGAGTACTTCATTTAAGTGTTGTAACCATTCATTAAAACACAACGAAGAAGCACAGATACCACTCTAAATGTTTCATTTCCGAGTACTTAATTTATGAGTGATTTCGATCAAAGTACTTAATTGATGGGAGGTAACCATTAAATAAAACATCACAAAGCATCTTACACTACTGCGAGAAGTGTTTCTTATCTGAGTATTTTTTTTATGGGTGGTAACCACTAAAGAAAACACCACAATGTATCATATCTTACCACAAGAAGAGTTTCTTCTTCGAGTACTTAATTTAAGTATTGTAACCATTCATTGTGACACAAAAAGATGCATAGATTACTACTCTAAGTGTTTCATGTCTGGCCACTTAATTTATGAGTGATTCTGATCAGAGTACTTCATTTATGGGGGGTAACCACTAAATAACACATCAGAAAGCATCGTACCCTACTGCGAGATGTGTTTCTTATCTGAGTACTTCATTCATGGGTGGTAACCATTAAAGAAAAAATACTACAAAGCATTATATCCTACTAAGAAGAATTTATGATTATATTACTTCATTTATGAGTGGTAACATTTCTAGAAAACTCCACAACGCATGATACCTTACCACGAGAATAGTTTATTTTCCGAGTACTTCATTGAAGTATTGTATCCATTCACTAAAACACACAAAGAAGCATCGAGTACCACTCTAAGTGCTTCATGTACGAGTACTTTATATATGAGTGATTCTGATCAGAGTACTTCATTTATGGGTGTAACCATTAAAGAAAATACCGCAAAGCATCGTATCCTACTGCGAGAAGTGTTTCATATCTGAATACTTCATTCATGGATGGTAACCATTAAAGAAAATACCACAAAGCATCATATCCTACTAAGAAGTGTTTCTTATCATAGTACTTCATTTATGAGTGGTAACCATTAAAGAAAACACCACAAAGCATCGTACCCTACTGCTAAAAGTGTTTCTTATCTGAGTACTTCATTCATGGGTGGTAACCATTAAATAAAACACCACAAAGAGTCATATCCTTCTAAGAAGAGTTTCTGATCATAGTATTTCATTTGTGAGTGATTCTGATCAAAGTACTTCATTTATGGGTGGTAACCATTAAAGAAAACACCACAATGCATCGTACCCTACTACGAGAAGTGTTTCTTATCTGAGTACTTTATTTATGGGTGGTAACCATTAAATAAAACACCACAATGCATCATATCCTACTAAGAAGTATTTCTCATCATAGTACTTAATTTTTGAGTGGTAACCTTTCAAGAACACTCTATAAAGCATCATATATTTTCACAAAAAGAGTTTATTCTCCAAGTACTTAATTTAAGTATTGTAATCATTCACTAAAACACATAAAGAAGCATCGTGTACCACTCTAAGTGTTTAATGTACGAGTACTTAATTTATGAGTGATTATGATCATAGTACTTCATTTATAGGTGTAACCATTAAAGAAAACGCCACAAAATATCGTACCCTACTGCGAGAAGTGTTTCTTATCGAAGTACTTTATTTATTGGTGGGAACCATTAAAGAAAACACCACAAAGCCTCATATCCCACTAAGAAGTGTTTCTGATCATAGTGCTTCATTTGTGAGTGGTAACCTTTCAAGAACACTCTACAAAGAATCATATATTACCACGAGAAGAGTTCTTCTCCGAGTACTTCATTTAAGTGTTGTAACCATTCATTCAAACACAACAAAGAAGCATAGATACCTATCTAAATGTTTCATGTCCGAGTACTGAATTTATGAGTGATTTCGATCAAATTACTTAATTTATGGGTGATAACCATTAAATAAAATATCATAAAGCATCTTACCCTATTCCGAGAAGTGTTTATTATCTGAGTACTTCATTTATGGGTGGTAACCATTAAAGAAAACACCACAAAGCATCATATCCTACTATAAAGTTTTTATGATCATAGTATTTCATTTATGAGTGGTAACCTTTTAAGAAAACTCCACAAAGCATCATATCTTACCACGAGAAGAGTTTCTTCTCCAAGTACTTCATTTAAGTGTTGTAACCATTCATTAAAACACAACGAAGAAGCAAATATACCGCTATAAGTGCTTCATGTACGAGTACTTAATATATGAGTGATTCTGATCAGAGTACTTCATTTATGGGAGAGTTGCCGTTTGTATCTGATATTGAGAGAATAAAAATGGCGAAGAAGATAGTAACGAAGAAGAAGAACAACAATGGTGAATATGAAATTGAGGAAGAAGATAGTATACGAAGATATAAGAGATAGAGATGAGATAGATAGATATGTGAGATAGGGCGGAGGGAGTGACAAAAAAAATGAGCTGGCATAGCGCGGGTTCGAAATTCAAATTTTTATCACCGATGTTTGTTACTTTTATCACCGATTTTTTAAACAACCGGTGATAAAGAATTAATTCTCCCTACATCATGCATTTATTGAATCTAATATCACATATATATTGAGAGAGAGAGGGAGAGATAGTTTATGGTACTTACGTAAGCATCAAGATATACCATACTTAGGATCATATCTCGAGCTTCAAAATACAAATGGACAATCTGAATCGTTGAAAATGTTGTTCATTACTAAAATCTAATTGGAAAAAATTATTTCTTGCATTTTTTTAATATATTATCGAATGGGTCGAAAATTGAGTAACGTAACGATATACATATCTCAAATTAAAAAAATAGGTTTCCAAGTAGATTTTAGTGTGAACAATATTTTCAAAGTTTCGAATCGACCATTGACATTTTAAAATTTGAGTTATGATAGTAAGCAAGATGGAACTTGATGCTTACGTAAGGAATAACCGAAGAATTATGTTGGAAGGCGTGTGTCCATTTGTACATTCAGTCAACTAAATACATAACAACGAAATCAATATATTTCTGTAACTAATAAAATATATTATAACTACAACAATACTTAAATTCAATGCTGCTAAATATTCCGTTAATATTGATGTTTGTATAGATTATGAGATCTCCGTATACATCACCTCCCTTAAAAATTTACAACACTCACTCAAGCCTTAAGGTAAGGGTGGGTCCCTGCACCTGCTCCAAGTGGCCTCCACTGTAGTAGACCAGTAAGAGTGGCCTCTGCTGCTCATTGTGTACTGTGGGGTCCATATATACCATTTCAATTCCCACAGCAGATGCCTTTTCACTTTTCAATCTATACCATCTTTTTTCCATAAAATGGAGACGTCCTTTTGTTTAAATTTGATTATATCAATATATCACATTTTCTAATTGCTTGTAATTTATTACAGATTTACCTAAGGCAGCACACAATGCTACAGACTCAAGCACATTTATTATAACATAACTAACATATTTCAAAATTTAATGAAATTTTAGATATATTTATAGTAACATATTTAAAAAATTGAAACTTTTAATTAAAAATGGTGGTTTAAGATTTTTAATATATGTCCTCCACCAGTATGTTTAGAGGAGTTATTCAAGTACAGATGTTCTCTTCTATAAATTTAATATAGTACATATATTTGACCCCACTTCTATAAATTGAAGTTTTGAACTAGAAAACAGTAACAATAAATGACATGAACCTAACTTAACAAAAAAATAAAAATTGAATTAATTTAATAATTTTAAATAAGTTAAATTGAACACTAGCAAACAAGAATACCAATTTGTGGAACTTAGATAAACATAACTCGGCACTAATAATTGGTGTAATTGTCTCCATCTAAAAACCGACCTAGCTGCAAAATCTCAATCAAAATAAAAACTTAGGTAGTGACAACACCTAAATGTTAGTTCAATCGATGAGCTTGTAGCCTTGTACTATGTCTACGGGAAGCGGATTCTCTAACGCGCAGCAGTAACGGACGTTCAAGATTCTCTGCGTTGTAGGCTACGGACAGCTCGAATTTGATTCAGAGAGTCTGATATTATAAAATTTAGCTTATACGTACAAATCTCGATGCAAATAAACGGCTAAAATTTATCGCGCAGCACGCACATTATTTGTGTTGCGCCTGTGAGTGCTGCGCGATAGAAGATCTCATTCAATGTCTACAATATGAGTGTGCTCAAAAAAATTGTTTTCTAGAAATTAGAACTAATTATTCTCTAAAAAAAACCTTGTACGCAGCCTCACCAAAAATAAAATAAAAAGGCTCGACTTCCCAAAAGAAAACAAGAATAGAAAACTATTCTAGTGGAATGAAGATCATAATTTTTATCATTACTTCTAATAAAAAAGAGATTGAATTTTTATGCTTGAAATCTGTATGTTGGTCCGAAGTTGATACAGGCCATTGGATCAACTATATGAATAAATCACAACCATTAGTTTTTTGTTATTTAAATTCCATTTTTATTCCTCCTCCAATATTAAGTCCAATCATTTAAAATAACATTAATTAAGTTCTCTTAAAAATAATTTATTTTGAAGAGAATAAATTACTTCACAAAAAAGTCATGCTTCATTAAAAAGATATAAAATAATTTATTGCATTTCTATAACTCAATAATTGCTTCACAAAAATCTAAATACTTCTCACTTCATCGTGTGTGATCACTTACTAGTAATAAAAATCCTTTTCAACTTACAAACGAAAAAGCTTGTTGTCAAATTCAGACAAAGTAGAGGAAAAAAAATGACAAAGTACTACAACTAAAATTATATCGATCTTATCCTCTCTAATAATAATAGTATAGAATAGTATACATATAAGTTTGATGGATTGGTGGAAATAGGAAAAAAAATAGACAATTCAACTTTGATCATCAATTAATCAGGGCGTGTTTGGATCATCAAAAATAGCACTAACCATGGATAAGGGTTGCTATCCACACAAAAATGTGATCCAAACATGATTTAGTAAGTTGTGAGTAGTGTTGGTTAGTACTATTTTGCTAATCCAACAAAATGGTAGGATTAGCAGATTAGCACATGTCATTGTTAGCAAAATTATTATTTTATTACATTGTAATCATCATCTTGATATTATTATTATTTTTTATTATTATTATTTTAATTGTCATTATTTTATTATTATTATTATTGTCATTGTTATTTTATTAGTATTATTATAATTGTCATTATTATTATTTCTTTTAATATTATTGTAATTATCATTATTTTATTATTATTATAATTGTCATTATTATTATTTTATTATTATTATTATTATTTTAATAGTCATTATTTTATTATTATTATTATTGTCATTATTATTTTATTAGTATTATTATAATTGTCATTAATATTATTTTATTATTATTATTATTTTAATTGTCATTATTTTATTATTATTATTTTATTAGTATTATTATAATTGTCATTATTATTATTTTTATTATTATTATTGTAATTATCATTATTTTATTATTATTATAATTGTCATTAATATTATTATTATTATTATTGTTTTTATTATTATTATTATTATTATTGTCATTATTATTTTATTAGTATTATTATAATTGTCATTATTATAATTTTTATTATTATTATTGTAATTATCATTATTTTATTATAATAATAATAATTATTATTATTATTATTTTAATTGTCATTATTATTTTATTAGTATTGTTATAATTGTTATTATTATTATTTTTGTAATTATCATTATTTTATTATTATTATAATTGTCATTATTATTATTTTATTTTTATTATGATTATTTTAATTGTCATTATTTTATTATTATTATAATTGTCATTATTATTATTTTTATTATTATTATTGTAATTATCATTATTTTATTATTTTATTATTATTTTATTTTATTCTTATTGTTGTAATTATCATTATTTTATTTTTTTATTATTATTATTGCAATTATCATTATTTTATCATTATTATCATTTATTATTATTGTATTATTATATATTATAAATTGATATCAATATTTTATTATTTTATTATTATTATTATCGTTAAAAAACTAAAATAATTTATTATTTATTAACTCACTATCACTATTCCAAATGTGCAATCCAAACAACATTTTCACTAACCTAGATAGCACAAAATTAGCACTATTTTTGCACTAATCTAGATAGCAAAATGTAATCATTATTTCAACCACTAATCTAGATAGCACTATTTTTACACTAACCATGACATGATCCAAACGCACCCCAAATGACTTGGGAAAGTTTTGGAAAGTCTATATCACCTAGCCACACTGTTATTCATGGCTAATCACATTCACTTGAGAAAGTAGCATCCACATCCATTCAATATAGAATAAATATGTCTTGCTTTCAA
Organism: Eleocharis quinqueflora; assembly: GCA_964058865.1. Taxonomy (NCBI): domain Eukaryota; kingdom Viridiplantae; phylum Streptophyta; class Magnoliopsida; order Poales; family Cyperaceae; genus Eleocharis; species Eleocharis quinqueflora. Next base: position 7,546 of record CAXKVX010001630.1, on the reverse strand, counting down.
CATCATATCTCTTACTATTCTCATAACACGTGAAAAATGAATTTTTTTACTGTCAAAATTTCGTGGGCCTCATTTATCACATGTGAAAAATAAATTTTCTATTGTCAAGATTTCGTGAGCCCCATTTGTCATAGGTGGTAGGAGCAATTGAAGGCATCATATTAGAAACATTATAGCAGCATCCATTAAATTTAACAATTATTTTAGGGAAATTTATAATTTAATAGCAATCTGGTATTATATGTGTATATTTGTAATAAATAACTTATAATTTAGGGCTAGGCTAAGGTACTTCACAAAGTATCACTCACATGATACTTCGCTTTCTAATCTCTAATTTCAAAACCAAACGACCAATCTAAACCGTTGAACTTGATATTCATATTAAAATCTCGTTAGAGACCAAATTTTACACTTTTACATTTTTTTCTATATTTTGAAAGAGAAATTATTTTAGTATCCGGAGTCACGTACTCCATACTCGTATCCCGCATAAGACAAACAGTTTTCATTTTTGAATTTCAGATCTACGCTAGGCGTACGTGATTTTGGATGATAAGAACCAAGTCTTTAGCTCATGAGACTCAAGTATATTCAAAACAAAACAAAAGAGTTCAGAAGATTGTGTCTCATTAAATCTTACAGGGGTGACTCATAATTAGCATTAATAACAAGAGAAAAGAAATTAGTATCAACACCAGAGTTGCTAGTATCACCATTTGAGGCAACGATATCAATAGAAAATGTATTAGTATCAACACCAAAGATGGTAGTATCACCACTTGAGGCAGCAACATCAACATCAAAGGAATTAGTATCAACAACAAAATCTGATAGTATCACCACATGAGGCATCAATATCAACAACAAAGGAATTTGTATCAACATCAAAGGTGCTAGTATCACCACTTGAGGTACTGATATCAACACACAGAAATTAGTATCAACATCAAAGGTGTTAGTATGACAATAACCTTAGTTAGTATGCATACCTATTTTATTTAGTATGCACACCATTTCTATACGAAACATACTTGAAACAGTGCAAAACAGAGACTTGAAATAGCTAGTCTGAACACCTATTTTATTTAGTCTGAACATCTTTCTTATTTAGTCTGAACACCTTTTTTATTTAGTATATGTCTCTTTTTGTGCAGAACTGACTTGAAGTAGTGCAAAAAACAGACCTGGAATAACTAGTATGAACACCTGTTTTATTTAGTCTGGACACCTGTTTTATTTAGTCTGGACACCTTTTTTATTTAGTCTGAACGCCTATTGTATTTAGTCTGAACGCTTGTTGTATTTAGATTGAACATCTGTTGTATTTAGTATGAATACATGTTTTATTTAGTATGAACTAGTATGATCATATCTTAGTTAGTATCAGCACAAAATTTCGTGGACCTCATTTATCACATGTGAAAAATAAATTTTCTATTGTCAAGAATTCGTGGGCCCCATTTATCATAGGTGGTAGGAGCAATTGAAGACATCATATTAGAAATATTATAGCAGCATCCATTAAATTTAACAATTATTTTAGAGAAATTTATAATTTAATAGCAGTATGATATTATATGTGTATATTTGTAATAAATAACTTATAATTTAGAGCTAGGCTAAGGTACTTCACAAAATATCATTCACATGATACTTCGCTTCCTAATCTCTAATTTCAAAACCAAATGACCAATCTAAATCGTTGAACTTGATATTCATATTAAAATCTCGTAAGAGACCAAATTTTACACTTTTACATTTATTCTATATTTTAAATGAGAAATTATTGTAGTACCCGAAATCACGTACTCCATACTCGTATCCCGCATAAGACAAACAGTTTCCATTTTTTAATTTCAGATCTACGCTAGGCATACATGATTCTGGGTGATAAGAACCAAGTCCATTTTTGAATTTAGTCTGAACACCTGTTTTATTTAGTCTGGACACCTGTTTTATTTAGTCTGAACACATTTTTTATTTAGTCTGAACACCTGTTGTATTTAGTCTGAATGCCTGTTGTATTTAGTCTGAACATCTATTGCATTTAGTATGAATACCTGTTTTATTTAGTCTGAACTAGTATGACCATATCTTAGTTAGTATCAGCACAAAATAACGTTTGATCTTCGAACAGACGTAACTTTTGACTCGTAACTCTGATTCGCACATATGAGCACTTTCGGAAACGGCACGACATGACACACATTTTTTAAAGCTTTTCTTTACCCCAAAAACGTTTCTAAAGTTGTTTTGACCCTGAAAACATTTTTTAACGACGTTGTTTTGACCCTAAAATGTTTCTAAAGCTTGCACACATTTTTTAGTTTTTTGCATCTTTTTTGCTCAAAATTTTTCTAAAAAATGCTTGAAACAGTGCAAAAACATATTTGAAACAGTTAGTATGAAAATATGTTATATTTAGTCTGAACACTTATTTTATTTAGTCTGCACCCCATGAATTTTGTACAAAACAAACATTAAACAGTGCAAAAAAAGACTTGAAACAACTAGTATGAACACCTGTTTTATTTGGTTTGAACACCTATTTTATTTAGTATGACACCTTTTTTATTTTGTATGACACCTGCTTTATTTAGTTTGTGCCTCATTTTGTGCAAAACAGACTTGATACAACTACTACGGATGCATATTTTATTTAGTCTGAATACATGTTTTAATTAGTTTGTGCCTCATTTTTTTTGTACAGAACTGATTTGAATAAGTGCAAAAACAGACTTGAAAAACTAGTATCAACATCTTTTTTACTTAGTCTGAATGCATGTTTTATTTAGTCTGAACACCTATTTTATTTAGTTTGCACATTCTATGGAAAGCATTCTTAATAGTGTGTAGGGCGAGAATGTTCAGAATAATGCGCGCAGTCCAACTTTCCATTATTTATCCGCTTTGACTGTTTGACTTTCCGTTCTTAGAAAGCATTTGACTGTTTGACTTTTCTTTTTTAGAATGTTAGTTGGGATACTCCGACGGGATACAAGAGTTGGGGTACAGTTAGTCAATCCCTTTTTAAAAAGGATGAAAAGTTGGTTAATGTGACGATTTCTGCACCGTCCGATATTAGTGATTTTTCACCTCTAAAATATAGTAAAAAATTATAAAAAAATAAGAAATTCGATCTCCAAGAGGAGTCTAATATAGACATCAAATTCAAAAATTTGGATTGGTCATTTGGATTAAAAAATTGAAGATATGAGCCGAAGTACTGCGTGAATGGCGCTTTGTGAAGTACCGTAGTCTAGTGCTGTAATTTATTTCATTAGTCGGGACCAATAATAATAATAATAATAATAACAACAACAACAACAACAACAACAACAATAATAATAATAAGAGTGAAATTATGGTGCTCTTAGGAACACCAAAGCCTTTCGTGCTCTTAACTAAACAAATATCTTTAAATTTCAATTTATCATTATCAATAATTTCTTAATATCACAATCTTTTAGGTGACAAAAGTTTCTATATTTAGATTTTAAAGCACATGTTTTTTAGTTTTTGAAAATGACCTAAGTTTAAGTATAAATACTGATTATTTTATTATTATTTCGAAGTCATTTCCAAAAATTCAAAGAAAATACTTATAAAATTTTAAAAGTACAAAATCTTTCACCTAGAAGATTTTGCTAAAAAATTGTTGAGCATAATAAATCAAAATTTAAAAGAATCAGTCGATATTTTTGAGTTAAGAGCACGAGCGGCCTGAATGCTCCTAGGAGCACCATAGATTTAATAATAATAATAATAATAATAATAATAATAATAATCTCACAGAGTTGCAATTATTTATAGTGGGAGTAATAAAATACACGATTTTAATTTAGCGATGGATATAAGATGACTAAATATTATTTAATACCAGTTTCTCATTGAATTTTCATAAGTTAAATATAAAGTTTAAGATATCTAGCTGCCCTAAGTTTAATAACAATTTAAGTTGAGCCTAGACCCTAAGTCACAATTTAAGTAAATCTCTACCAAAATATTAACAAATAAAAGTTATGAACACAATAACTTGGATGCTAAATTCATTCCAATGAATGCACAAAAACAGTTCATATCTTAGTGATCAATTTCTAAGATAAATTACTAATTGGTGAATAGGCTTGCAAATTTTTAGGAATCCGTATATTTTTATATTTTTTTACTGAAAATCATGATTTAGAGGTATATTTTTGAAAAAGATCATATAATGAAACATATTTTTATAAATATATAATATAAAAAATATATTTTGAAAAATAATTTTTCGGACAGGTCATTTGACCCCTGACTCCATGGAGATCGCCACTGATTGTATGTGTCTCAAAATTTGTAATTTCATATGTTGCCACAACACGGTACATAATTGAACCTTCAATTATTAATATTGAGGCACATGTATAGGGGTTTCAATGGGTACGATATAGATCGGGTGGAGCTATTTTTGTATCCGTCCGCGCTTGAAAAAATTATAGGATAACGAACGGATAACATACGATACAAATAATATTAATATAATATTTTTTAGTTTTATAAATAAATCATATTTTACACAAATACATATAAAATCAATATTTTTCATAAACACAATCACGACACGAGAGCAAGTAGAGCGTATACATTAACGTACATAATGTGGAAAATTTGACTAGAGTTATAATTATACGATAAGTTTTTTAAAATAATTAAACTAGTGATTTGACAACGGTCAGGGTCAGGCCGAGTCGGTCCAAACTCGCCCGATCTAACGGATTGACCGAGCCGGGTTTCCATGAGTTCAAATTGTAGGCTGGCTGCAACCCGTCAGAGACCCATGGGTCGACAGACCGGCGGATTTGAGGCGGGTTCGGGGCGGGGCGATCCGAGTTGGGTTGATGGGTTGGATGGTTTTTTTATTTATTGGAACTTTTTTATTTTTGATTTTTAATTTTTTAATTTAATGGGTTATTTTCGGGTTGAGATAGATTTTGCACGAGTTTTGGCGGGTTTCAGCGGTTTTGGGACGGATTGACGGGTCGGGTCAGATTTAACATGGGTTTTTTTCCAAATTTTTTTGCCGCAACCCATCTTGGCCCTCGTTTTTTTTAACGGGTTCGCCCTCGGGTCGGGTTGTGCTGGGTCGCGTCCACAAATTTCTTGGGTCGGGTCGAACCCATACGGGTTTTGTCAAATTCCTAAATTAAACGAGACGATGATAAATAAATAATTAGTTGGATGAAAATAATTTTGATAGAATCCAAGAGACAAACATTAATGTTCTGTTGAAAATTAAGAGTTATGTTGAAAAGAAGACAATTAATTAGATGATCTCCTAAAATACTTAAATTATTAATAAATTAATTATTTTTACATATTTTAAAATAGAGCATATATATTAATTTATATTATTTTAGATTTATTATATAGGATAACGAGTACGAAATAGTCTTTACCCGTATGTACACTTATCTGTTTAGCTAACGAAAAAATTCTTATTCATATCCATATCCGATAAGTTAACAAACTTTTTTTATTCATACTCGTTTTATCGAATACGATAAGAATCAGAAAAAAAAATAAAAAGAATTTTGCTGACAACCTTACATTTGCAGGGTAAGTTAGCAATAGTGAAATATGTGGAGGATGTTTCAAGAAAAAAGAAAAAGTAGGACCGGTGCAGGCTGTGAGGGAGTGAAAAGTGACCCTGTCGGTGGATTATGAGCATGCTCTCTCTCCCCCATCCCTTCTCTCTCTCTCTCTCTCTCAAAAGCCTCCTCTCTTTTATCATCTCTTCTCAAGCTAAGATACAATGGTCCTGTATGTTTAGCATCTTTGATCTCTGGTTTGCGAATGCTTTTCTTGCAATCTGACTGACCTTTTTTGTATTAGTTAGTGCATCTTTTAATTATATATATGTTGTATATTTTTTCCTGTTGGTTAGTTAGTTTACTTGGACAGTGTTTTCTTTTGATCTAAGTCTTTATTGCTAATTTGCTATCTATTTAATTAGTTATTATCTTTTCTATCTTTCTTGAAAATAACTTAGCATGGATCTTAGTCTTAATTAACTTCCTAGATTAACCAAACCCAGAAACCCTTTCCTCTTTTTCTAGCACATTCTAAACTAGGGTCTAAAAGTCAATTCAAGCACTTGTTACTTCTTTCTTGGAGCTTTTCCTCCAGCAAAAACCCCAACACTTCTTTATTTGATGATAAAGAGATGGATTCAAGGAGACAAGAGGAAGAGAGGGGCTACAACCCTTCTCCATCTCTCTCCCCAGCTGCACCTCCACAACCACCACATCCAGTCAAGGAATCGGCTTTCTCAAAGCCCTTGCTTCCTCTCAACTCCTCTCTTGTTCAAAGAGGAGAAATAGGGGAAACCAGAAATGGAGGGACCGGGTACGCTCTTGCACCTAGTCCTTTCAACACCATACCGCACCAACATCATGCAATGCCGAGTCGAAGTGGAGGTGTACACATTGGTGTAGGTGGTGGTCTCAAATCTCCAGCTTCTGTCACTTCTAGTAGTAGCAACAGTATGCAAACTGAGGTGACATGGCACTATCGTGAGTGCCAGAGGAACCATGCTGCCGACATGGGTGGCCATGTTGTTGACGGCTGTTGTGAGTTCATGCCAGGTGATGAGCTGACATTGAAATGTGCTGCATGCGGGTGCCACCGTAGCTTTCACCGCAAAGTCTGTACCCCTAACCCTAGCGGTGGCACGCCTTTGTATTCTCCAAACGGTGTGGCTGTTCACAGACCGCTACCTCGGCTCCTACCTCCTCCTTTTCCTTCACCTCCTCCAATCACTCCTCCTTCACAACTGCCTCAAACAACAACTGATCAGTCATCAAGTGAGGAGATGACTGGCGGTACCCTGCAGCAGTATCAGGCCGCCTCGGCGAGTCCCACTAAGAAGAGGTTTCGGACCAAATTCACTCCTGAGCAAAAGGAAAAAATGTTCAAATTTGCTGACAGCCTTAGTTGGAGGTTCCAAAAGCCTGATGATGCTGCTATAGATCAGTTTTGTGCTGAGACCGGTGTTAATCGACAGGTATTGAAGGTATGGATGCACAACAATAAGTACACCTACAAGAAGCAAGAGCAGAACCAGCCGTCACCACCACAACATCATCAAGTGCCACAAGAAGGGGCACACCAAGATCATCAACAGATTCCTTGAGCTTTTTTAGATCTTTTGATCAGAGAGTAACTTATTTGAGACTTGAGAAAGATGTGAATTTAGAGATGGAAGGGATGCATATTTGACCCATTAGGATTTAGGAGATCCTTTCAGAATCAGAGCAGCAGTGGTATGTTCATATTGTGTGTAGAAGATGTAGGTAAATTATTGTGCCATCTTTTGTTCAAATTAGTGGTTGCCTTATTTCGGGGATCTTTCTGGTGTTCATGCAATAATAAAACTAATTTCTTAGTCGAGAATATTTAGTATATATGCCAATTCTGGGTTGTTAGCAGTCTTAGCACTTAAGAGGTTCTAATTTTTGTTTCCAATAGATCATTCCAACCATGTAAGTTGTTTACTAACAGATTA
>CAXKVX010001629.1:0-28694 GCA_964058865.1 Eleocharis quinqueflora | reverse complement strand
ACATCACAAATATCAACATTCATTTTAGAGATTGACAAACCACAAATTAACTCAAGATTGACTAGTTTCTTAATAGAGTTAAATGATGTATGACCTAATCTTCGATGCCATAACCATGAGTCGGAAATGGTTGCATTCAGACAAAGTTCACCGGTGATAAAATGGTTAATATGAAGATAGTAAACATTCTTGGTTCTCTTACCGGTATAGACTAACTCATTGATTTTAGTACGGTAAAGTGATCATTCTTGGTCATTAAAGCTAAGGTAGAAACCTTAATCACATAACTTGCTCACACTTAGCAAATTGAAATTCAACCCATTAACAAGATAAACACAATCAATGGTTACATGCTTATTACCAATAGACCCAATTCCAATTATCTTACTTTCACGCTCATTACTTCCAAAGATCACTTGGCCTCCATCAAATGGTGTAAGTTTCTTAAAAAAATATTTGTTGTCCGTCATGTGGTGTGAGCAACGACTATCTATGATCCAAGAAAACACTTTATATGATGAAGTCAAGCATACTTAAGAATTTTGAAAAGATATGCAATTATTGTTTAAACAAAACTTGATTTTAGGGTTTTACTTTTGAGATATCCAAGATTAATTTAATTTGATTTGAAAGTTTTAGGAACCCAAACATAAAGTTCTATATGTGTATTTCTTTTGAAAGGACATTCAAAAGCCATGTGACCTAGATGGTTACAATGATTACAAATAATATTTGAGTTACTAGATATCCAAGGTATTTTTGTGCAAGGGTGAAAAATCCTATGTTTATGTTCAAGACACTTTTCTTTGTGATAATACCTATTAGTTTCCATTATCCTAGGCTTTTTGAAATAGTACATCTTAATGATGTTGACCTTAGGTTTATTGTTATAGAACTTTTGAATTTTCTTGGGCTTGTTAATTCTACATCATTTCGAATAATGCTCAAGGAAGCATTATCCTTGCCTTGTACAATTTGTTGTGTGAATTCTTTTTATTGTACTTAAATGCATGGTGAGTACACTTTGGTTAAGATTATTTTCTCTTGTGAATGATAGAAGTAGGTGTACAAGCCTTAACACAAGGATATTCAATTTTTTAAATAGACTCTACTTCGCTCTTGGACTCAAGAAGATTCAACTTAGACTCCAATTCACAAATTCTTTTCAAAAGTCCACTATTATCTTCATCCTTTTTATCCAAACTCGTCCTTGCTTTATCATATTTGACTCTCAATTCATATTCACTAAGGATAACTTGATCATGATACAAAAGTTTTCTATTCTTGGATATAGACCTAGTGCTTAAACTACTAGAATTTAAATGTACTTCTCCTAGTGAGTTGATGAGGATGTGATCATAATTTACCTTCTTCTAGATACTCTTCATTAACTTTGGAGAAGGTTTTAGCAACTTCATCATTCAATCCATCTTTTGCTTTGCCTTCAACGGTTCGCTCTTGTACTAAGATGTTGTCATCCTCTTGTAAGGTAGTTGTAGATTCAACCTTGTGATCATCTACACTTAAACCACACTTATTAGAACAAAAATTCTCTTTAAAAGCATTTTCAAGAGTATATCACATTTCATATGCTAGGTTAGAATCAAGGATTTCCCCTAAGGATTCATCTACAAAATTTAAAATGAAATAAGAGCATAGCTATTAGCTAGGGTTCTAGAGGGTGAATTCTCGGTAGCATAAAAGGTTTCTTTGTCAAGTGTGTATAAGAGATCATTTCTATTAAGATATTCTCTCATTGTCTTTTTCCAAAATTCAAAATTCCCATTTCGCAAGAGTTTAGGAGGTTCAATCATACTCATGTCAAGACTCATGTTGGTCAAATTGGCTAGATATGAACATATGGACCCTGATACCAATTGTTAGAAATAGTATTGGGACTTAAAGCGCAAGACTAAGGTCAAATTACAAGACATAAGCGTTTTCAATCAACAATTTCAAATTAAAATTTTGAGGCCTTAATCACCTAGCCAAGAGTTAAAACAAGCAATTTCTAGAAGAAATAGAGCAATTCACAAATCAACAAAGAGCAAAGTAATAAAGAAAGAGAGAGAGAGAGAGTAAAAAGAGAGCAAGAGCAATCAAGAGAACAAAAAGAACACACGATGTAACGTGGTTCGACCTATCAATCAACTAGGCCTACGTTCGCGGGTCACCCAGAACCAAATCTTTCTTCCGGGCCGATTTCACTATCAATATAAGTGTTCTTTACAATTTCGAAGTCGATCTTTGATTTCTTCTAAACAAGCAAATCAATCTTCGTCTCCTAGACCAATGTATGGAGCAACACCACTCTACACAGTTAACGGTTCGATTGACAAAACAATCAAGGACAAAGGATGCACCACTTGACAACACAAATGTGATGCACCAAAGGCTAAAATCTAGCTAGAGGTAAGTTCTCGAATTGACAATTAGACTATAGGTGCTATCCTAATGCTCTCTTGTTTAGGTAGCTAGAGGAGAAGGTTATTGGGCTGCTTTGTTGTGCTCAATTTGATGCTTGGAAGCTTGGGGGAGGGGGGTTGATACCCTATTGGTTCGTCTCTACATCATATTAATAGGCTGGACACTTCTTGGAGTCTTGATCCCTTCAAAATCGACTATAGCATTACAGGAAGACTATGACGCGTTGCCAGACCCGTTATAACGGGTGGCTATTCTTTCAGATTTGCCCTTCTGTGCATTTGTAGCTGTCTTGTGGGCCATTCTGTGCAGGAACCCATTATAATGGGTTGGAAGGCGTTACAATGCCTTAGGGAAGCGTTACAACAATGTTGTTCTCTGCCAAATCCAAGCTTCTGCACTACCTCTCTCCTCCTGACCAGTTGTGACGGGTTGGGCACCCGTTATGACAGGTTGCTGACCCGTTATAACGGGTTATGAAGCGTTATGGTAATGTTGTGCTCTATTGAGCATTGTGAATCCATCCCTTAATGTCTTGAGCATGTCTTGACTTGTCTTGAGCATGTTTAAGCATGGCTTGAGCATGTACAACATCAGTTTGTACCTGTTTCAACTTGCAACTTCACCAAAGCTCATGTGCAAGGTTGGTACTGATTTATTTTGCAAATCGTCAAACAAGAGATGAGCTTAATCCAACACCTTTTACACAACGCAAGATTCTCTTAACGACCGTCATGTGTGAGTCTTTTGGGCAAGCTTGTAATCTCGCACATAAACACACGACAAACATGATATCCGGTCTACTTGCAGTGAGGTAAATGAGACTTCTAATTATGACTTGATAGAGTGAAATGTCCATCGGTTTGCCACACTCATCAACACAAAGTCGTGTGTTGGTTGCCATAAGCATCTACATTGATTTGCTATCTTCTACAACAAAATGCTTGATTAGTTCCTTGGCATACTTGGATTGGTTTATGAAAATTCCTTCACCGTTTTGTTTAATTTGCAATTCAAGGAAAAAGTTGAGCTCTTCCATCATGGACATTTCGAACTCTTTACTCATAAGTTTTAAAAAATTCTCCGAAAGAGAAGGGTTAGTGAAAAGAGTTGTATCTTTTAAGCCTCTTTTAAAACCATTATCAATTAGAAATGTGCTTAATTTTGAGTACCAAACTCTAGGAGCTTGCTTTAGACCATACAAAGTCTTGTGTAATCTATAGACATGGTTGGTGAAAGAAAGGTGTTCAAAACCTTTAGGTTAGGAAAAATATACTTCTTCATTTATAAATCCATTCAAAAATATACTTTTAACATCCATTTGATATAACACAAACTTCATATAAGAAGCATAAACAAGAAGCATTCTAATGGACTATAATTATGCTACTGGTGCAAATGTCTCATCATAATCAACCCCCTCTTGTTGAGTATACCTTCTTTGTAACAAGTCGTGCTTTGATTATAATAATATTGTCAAATTCATCTTTTATTCTTATAAACCCATTTGGTTTTTATTATAATCCGATTTGAAGGTTTTCGTATCAATGTCCACACTTTGTTCCGTTCAAATTGGATAAGTTCTTCTTGCATCGCAAGAATCCAATTTGGATCTTTATTGACCTTCTTCAAATGTGTGGGTTCAAGTTGTGAAACAAAAGCACAATGAGATATCATATGATTTAACCTAAAACGAGTTGTGACTCTAACTCTAGGGTCACCTATAATATTGTCTAAAGGATGAAGATTAACCTCCCTAAGCACTTCGGATACTTGATATTCGCTTGTACTTGGTGGGACATCTTCCATTTGAATTTTCTCATTTAGTATGTTTCGTTCTTCTTCGTTGTCTTCTAACTCTCTTGAAGGTTCTCCATTTAATGCATTCGACCCCCCCTCAATTGTTTCACCATGTGTTTCTTCAACAGCTTCTTCATTGAGTATTATTGTCGCTTGTGTCAATTCTTCACTTGTTGCACCTTCTTGTGTGGAGCTTCCATCTTCAAGTGAGTTGATTGTACCTACAACATTCTTATCATTTTTGGCTATGTTAGTGATGCTTTCATCAAATTTGACATGGATGGACTCAACAATAGTTTTTGAATGAAGTAAGTATACTTTATAAGCTCTACTTGTTGATGATTATCCTACAAAAATTTCTTCCAATGACTTTGAATCAAACTTACCCAAACTCAAGGATTGATCGAATACAAAATATTTTGATCCAAAAACCCTAAAATAAGAAATTTTTGGCTTATAACCCTTGCAAATTTCATAAGGAGTCTTATTTGTTAATGGTCTAACATAAACTCGGTTTATTATTTTGCATGTGGTATTGACCACTTCGGCCCAAAGAAACTTAGGAGTCATATACTCATTCAACATTGATCTTGCAAGCTCTTGTAAATTTCTGTTTTTGCGTTCAACTATTCCATTTTGTTGAGGTGTTCTAGGTGCGGAAAATTCATGCCTATAACCATTTCTAGAACAAATTTCATATAATCTTGAATTTTCAAATTCACCACCATGATTACTACGAATAGTAACTATTTTTACCTCTATTTGATTTTCAACTTGTGAGCAAAAGTCAATAAAATACTCACAAACATCTTCTTTGTATCTCAAAAAGTTAACCCAAGTATACCTACTAAAGTCATCAACAATCACAAAAAACATATCTTTTTCTTGCCAAACTAGGTATGTTAATTGGTCCAAACAAGTCCATGTGAATAAGTTCTAATGGTCTTTTAGTTGAAATTCGATCCTTTGGCTTAAAACTAGTCTCGGTTAGTTTACCTTTCATACAAGCATCACATATGCTATCAACATTCATCCTAGAGATTGGTAAATTACAAACTAACTCAAGATTGACTAGTTTCTTAATAGAGTTAAATGATGTATGACCTAAACTCCGATGCCATGACCATGAGTCGGAATTGGTTGCAGTTAGACAAAGTTTACCGGTGGTAAAATGGTTGATATGAAGATAGTAAACATTCTTGATTCTTGATTCTTTGGAAGTGAGCATTTTGGTCATTAAAACTAAGATAGATTCCGAAATCACATAACTTGCTCACGCTTAACAAACTGAAATTTAAACCATTAACAATATATACACCATCAATGGTTACATGGTTATTGCCAATTGACCCGATTCCGACAATCTTACTTTCACGCTCATTACTTCCAAATATCACTTGGCCTCCGTCAAAAGGTGTAATATTCTTAAAAACGAATTTGTTGCCCGTAATGTGATGTGATCAATCACTATCTATGATTCAAGAATACCTTTTATATGATAAAGCCAAACATACCTAAGCATTTTAAAAAAGACATGCAATTATTGTTTTGAAAATCTCTTTGTTTTTAGTATTTTACTTTTGAGATGCTGAAGATTAGTCTAGTTTAATTTGAAAGTTTTAGAAACCCAAACATAAAATTCTTTATGTTTGTTCCTTTTGAAAGGACACTCAAAGACCATGGACCATGGTGATTACAATGATTACACACAAGACTTGAATTATTTGACATCCAAGGTATTGCACAAGAGTGGAAAGTACTATTTTTGTGTTCAAGATAATATTCCTTGTGATAATACCTTTTGATTTCCATTATCCTAGACTTTTTGGGGTATAACCTTTTAGAGATGTTGGCCTTAGATTTATTACTATAGAATTTTTTAATTTGCTTGGGCTTATTATTTGTTACAATACTTTTAATAGTACCCAAGTTAACATTATCTTTACATTTGGAGAACTTATTATCTGAAACATTTTTGTTGTATTTAAATGCATGATGAATGCCTTTTGCTTTAGATTGTTTTCTCTTGTGATTGAATGAAGTGGGTGTAAAAATTTTAACACAAGAGGATTTAATTTTTTATATAGACTTATTTTCACTTTTGAACTCAAGATGATTCAATTTCGATTATAGTTCACAAATTTTCTTCAAGAGTATATGTAACAAATTTTCATTTTTGAACTCAAGATGATTCAATTTTAATTATAATTCACCAATTATATATTTATCTAATGGTGTACTAGTTATTATTCTCAGGATCTTAGATGGATATATGTATGTATCATCAATTTGAATAATTCAGACAAATTGTTTACAATTATTATTAATATAAGCTAAGTCAACGTATACACGAATTTGAAGAAAATTAGGTAAATCAGCTAATTTCGTCGTACGTCCTCGGCAATCTGAGTGTACTATTAGATGACAAAATACACGAAATATGAAGGACGGATTTGCAAAATACTGATCATAACAAAATCAAAATCATCCCACAAAATATCGAAACTTAATTTCCTTTTGATATCAACCCCGACGCGAACCACCGAGGTTCACCGACCAGTCCGGAAGCAACCTAACAGTCTCCTTTCCTCTCTGTATTGATCCACCAATCTCATACTTGCAACACAATCAACCTCCCCATTCCCCAAATCTTTCTCCAGTGTTCCAAGTCCTCGAGTCTTTGTCGCCATGGCTTCCAACGGAGCTTCTTCGGTAAGTGTCGCACTTGGACCGGTTTCTCTTTTGACAAAATTTGATCGAAATTGAGCTGAAATGATGAAGTTTATCTCTCTTTTGTGATGTCGAAGGAAGCCGAAACTGAGAATAATTTGGAGAAAATAAAGAAGCAGCTTCATTCCTCGAGCTCAGGCCGGTATCTCCTTCAGGGACCTCTTCTGAAGCGATCTGAAACTGTACCACATCTATTTCACTGATTTTAAATCAAATTAATTCTTGATTTCCACAAATTATAGTGTCTATCTCTACTGTTGTTGTAATGCCAGTGGTGCGGTTTCATCTGTTTTGTTTGGACGATCATAAAATTAAGGTTGTAGTGCTATTTTCTGTTAATAGAATTAGACTGGAATTACCCATGTGAGGTCTTTTTTCTGCTAGTAATTTGCACCAGTGCAGGTACTGCACTACTGCAGTATATGAGCAAGGTAACTTGATACAAAACTTTCAGGCTTTATCTTATCGCATAGAACTAATTTCACGTAGTATGGATTATCATGGAAATATGTGTTATTCGAGGCTAATGCAAGTAAATGCACTGCTAAGGTTATTATATAACGGGTTATTTCCCTGTATATGCTATAGAATAATTCGAAATTGTGCAACTACCTTAGGAATCTTCACGTTTGCTTAACTCTTGTAAGGACCCAAAATCGATTACCTATTTTCCAAAAGTTTATTTGCAAGGAATACTATGTCAGCATATAAATGTTGCTATATCATGACAATAATTGTGTGACGAGGAGCGCAATAAAATTGTGGGGGAGTAAATATGAAACTTTGGAAGTAACTGCCCTTGGAAGTTTCAAAGGCAGGTGTCGAAGTTAATGATTTCACATACTATAAATGAAAATAATTCAAATAATTGTAACTTACAGTTTGATTATTTTTGAATAAAATACCTGGTCTGTCAAAATTTGAACTTGCTGAGTAATAGTTTATGCTTCTAATTTTTGGAAGAATTTGATGTCTGCCCTTGTTGCTTAATCTGTCTTTGCAGAACGTCATATGCCCTATGAAGTGTAGAAAAAATTGTCTACCTTCTCTTAATTTTTCCAATAGATATGGGATGTATCTGATTGATAAGTCAGTCTTAGTCATTGATAAATCATGTATACTATGATCCAGGAGCTTTTGTACATTCTTTCGCTTTCCTTTCTTGATTTGGCTAAAGATAGTCTGTATAGTAAGACTAAATTGGTGTATTTCAAAATTTTAATTGAGTAACTATTATAATGCTTGTATTGCTTGGGTTCCACATTAAATTACCTGTGGAAGTTAATTGCAAATTGCAAATTATAATCAATGTAAAGCTTTTAACAGTTGAGAAATTGGAATGAGAGATGGATGATCTTAGACCCAACATCTGGAAGGATGGAGTACAAGTATGCCATAATTTATATTTTGTTTTCTTTCTGAAAGCTAAAAGTATTTTAAATCTCAATAGTATAAAATTGTTATGGTGGTTGATTTTTTTTTTAAATTCTTACAGGGTTCGGAGAAGCGAGGTATCTGTTAAGGGTTCTATCTATTTTGATGCAACCAGCACCATAACCATGTCTCCTGTGAATTTCCAGTACTCTCTCTCTCTCTCACTCGCCAACTCGCACACATATATTACAGATGCTAATGGATTTAATATCATCATAAATATTGCTTTTTTTATTTATTTTTGCAGCGGACTACAAAAATATGACAGATGCTGCTTTTGTATCCACACTGTATTTATATTTCATTTTGATCGGGGGTTTGTGTCTCGGCATTGAGTAGCTTGGACCGAGAGAGAAACTCCCGAGGTATCATAGTTCAAAAGACAAAGCAAGAGAATCAAGAGATAAAGAGACAAAGCAAGAGTAGAAAGTTCTTTATTAATGAGAGAATGAATCCCCTTTTTTAGTACAAAGTCCCTCTATATATTAGCTAGTAGGCTAGTAAATACACATTTGGGCCGTGAGCCAACAAAGGTTGAGGCCCAATGTAGAATTGGGCCGTATCACATTTGATGTGGGAGTTTTTTCAATTAAAATAGCTGGGACTTGTGGGGGCTGAAAGCATCATAAAATTGTCTGTTTCATTAAATATTTTAAGAATCCTAGTGACATTCACTTTCTGTGGACCACAGAACAATGAAAAGACTGAAGGTTAGTTTGAAAAGTATATTGTTGTTTCTTAACTATATTTTTTAGATATAGGAACTCCACAAAAGAAGGATTACTTTCTGTGTGCTGAAACTCCTGGTGCTGCCAACGCTTGGGTTTCTACATTACAGTAAGCTTCCTTCTCCTGCATTTTTGCAATATTTAGTTCAGGATGGGTTTTGTGCCTTATGGTCCTAATTTGGCTTTTAGCTCACTCGAAGTGTCATCTTTTGATATTAGTTGGCTTAGATATTGCTAATGTGTGCAATTGAGGGCGCCTTTAGGTTGATTTCATCAAATAGCAGTTTAAGCTTGAAGATTTGACTGCTGAACTGTAGAAGATCAGTATTTATTTGAGTTAAATTTGGGAGATGATGAAAGAGTTTCATGTGATTTGGTAGATGAATTAAATTTAGCAAACAATAATATAGATGTGGGTACAAATTGGGTTAGGGTTATAAAAGTAGTGTTTCTAATAATTTTGTAAAGAATGGAACTTGAAAAATCTTGTTTGGTGACCAGTGCTACACAGCTTGTACTGCGGGCTCACAAGGAGGCAGTAAATTCTTTAGCCGGAAACACTAATGCAACATCTGGAACTGTTGCAACTGTAGTTGCAGCAGCTAATGCGACTGCCATGGAGGCGTCAAAAGAAATTGAGGCTGCCATGAAAGTTTCCCTTAGATATGCTTTAGGATTTGTGCCAAATACAGGAATCAATCAGAACCAACTAGAGGATGATCTAACGGTCATGAAGGTTGTACTTTCTCTTTGGCATAGTGCCTCCTAATATAAAATTTTGAGAGAGAAAGGTTGCAGTTAGTGATAAATGCCACTGTAACAGTTATTAATTGTGCGGTATGTGTTGCAAGAACCTGACGTGCTGCAATTCTTTCTCAGTTACCTCAATATTTGTGATTGAGATGCAATTTATCTCTCAAGTTTGCCACTAGCTGTAGACCTAATTTCCTTCTGATTGATGCCCTACTGAGATGATAACAAACAGGTCTATGGTTGGAAAAAAAGGGTTACAAATTATTCAAAGTGGTGCCCACACCATACCAACTTTCAATATAGTTCATGCTGGACTGAAACCACAATTAGTTATTCCATTTACCCTACACATATATGCACAATTTAATTCCCTTAAATTCCATTTTCTTATTTGTAATTACAGGAGACACTCAGAGTGAAGGATGAAGAGCTGAGTCAGCTTGCAAAAGATGTACGCGCTCGAGATTCAACCATAAATGAACTTGCTCAGAAGTTGACAGAAACTGCCAATGCTGCCCAGAGTGCTGCTTCTGCTGCCAAAACCCTAGACGAACAAAGGCACATTCTCTTTGCTGAGATTGAGCGCATTAAAAGAGATGCTGAGAAACAGATACACTTTTCTTTGTTAAAGGTAACTAGAAATATTATAATCTGGGAATTTGCTTTAGTTGAATATGTTGGGCGTAAGTTTATTCCCTGGTCTAATATACGTCATTTGAAGATCTTGCTTTCTTTTATGGCAAAATATGACTTTACTTGCATAGTTGCATAGCTCCTATATAGATTGTAATGGTTTGGCAGCCTTGTGTGTAGTCTAATCAGCTCCCTTTTGGTAATGAGAAACTCGCCAATGAGATTCACCTTGGTGAAGTCTTGATTAATGTACTAGTTTCATGTTTCAGCCAAAATTCTGCTGATAAAATGTTATGGTGAAGCCTGACAAAAATCAAGCTGAGGCAACTTATCTGTAACCAGCATTACAAGTTGCTCGCCACCTGCGTGCATGATTGCTGGATCTGGGTCTGAGCTGAGAGTAGTGGTCACCAACTTACAGTTGGTTCCATATTTTTACACCTACAGCCCGTGATTGATCACTATTAGTGGCTCAGTTGTGCCATGACTTGCACAGAGTGATTTATATCTTTTAGTCTATATATTTTTATGAGTGAGTCTACTATGGACAAACTTTTTAAATACAAATAATTTACAACCGTTGATGTTTATCAATAAGTGTGCAATCAAGTTGATTTGTCATCCATAATAGTGCAATTAAGTTAATTTTAGTCACAGAATGTTGCAAACAAAATTTCAATGGAGGAAAGGACAACAAAATCACATGAACTTGTCCATACACTATAAGTGCTTGTATTCAAAAGTACTCTGTCTGTCGTAAACATCATGCTTGCCTGCTTAAATAGGTGAAGGAGTCTGAGAAGCAGGTCGCGGATCTGACAAAGGACAAAGAGATACTGCTCAATCAGCAGGAAGCCGCTTTACAAGAGGCGCAGATGTGGCAAACTGAACTTGCAAAGGCACGAGATCAGAGAGCAGTTCTTGAAGCTTCCTTGGCTCATGCTAATGAGAAAACTAGGGTTTCTGAAGCCAGCGCTGATGCCCGAGTAAAGGAAGCTTGTGGAAGGTTGGAAGCTATCCAGAAGGAGAGAGATGAGCTCGTCTCTTTTGTTCAGGCACTGCAATCTCAGTTGCATAGGTATTTGTTTATGATTGTGTTGTTTTCAACTTTCCATTAAATTTAGGCCGTATGTAGCTCAAAAAGATCGTTATTTTTGCCAATAAACTGGAACTCAGAATGTTCAACTGCTAAGCAAGTTTAGCAGAAAAACATTGGCAGTACATGTCTTGTCACAAGTTATTTTAGTAAGTTTGTCCTAACTATGCCTTAAATTAAATTTTCTGTTCTGCAAATCAGGACACTGTTATCCAATCTGTGCATTCTATGATACTTTACAATTGGGTTTTAGGTTTCATTAGTACCCCACAGCTTGTTAGGCTAAACCTCTCTTTTTACAATTTTACTTTAGCTGCCCCTTTACTCTTATAATGCTTGACTGACACAAGGGCATTAGTTTCGTAACGTTTTATGAGAGCTTGTTGTATGCTGAGTTTTGGCTTCCTATTTCATCCAGCTACTTGTCTTAAAAATTACAACTGATATGTAATAACACTGGTATTTTATTTATACTAATATTTAGACAACATGGTGGCTTGAGTCACGAGGACAGATTGGAGTCACGCTCTGGTTCTGGCAACTCCTCACCTCTGACGAAGCATGTAGACCAATTAGAGGAGCGTGCTGATGTGGACAAAGCGTGTGTTGTTTCTGGCGAGGAGGTTCAGCTGGCAGTTGACCAGGAAAATATAAGATCAGTTGATGTTAGAGAGATTTCTCCTGAGGTAGAAGAGAGAGGGAGCTTTGATGTTGGTGTCGTGGCGCCACCTTCTTGATTTGTATTGTTTCCTTTTTTCACATGATTTGTGGTGAAATATAACTGGTAATTAGCTAGAGTGCTGGACGTTGATTGCATTTTTTTTTTGCTCTATGATTATACAAATATTGGGATATCATGTATGTATTTAGTTGTAGCCAATAAGTTTTAGTTTTTACTACTTTATGAGATGTGTCTTGATGTCCTTATTTTTATTTACTTTTTTTGGTAATTTTCCTTTTAATTTTGCGTCATTTTTATTTATCCCTTTTTTGGGTCTTCACATGATTACATCTCTAGAGGCAAAATCTAAAATAGTGCAACGCGAATTTTAAACTTGATATTTTTTTAATTAAGGTCAACCAGATTCTAAACCAAAACGACCGTCCAGTAGCGACATGGATGGACCTGGGATTTTTGGGATTTTCCTATAAGATTTATAATTTTTTTTTCCAGAGAAATAAAATGATGTAGATTTTTAAATATACATGGTAATTTTGTACATTCATTTTCTAATTACAATTTCTAGATGAACCAATAAAATCAATTCAAAAAATTCAAATTGTATACATCTCAAGTAAGAATTACTAAAAATTGATTTGAAAAGTCTGTTGGATTAAAGTCATCTCTTGTTTGACAATTTGTAAAATAAATCAGTACTAACCTTGCACAATTGAGTTTTGTTGAGATGCATGTTAACACAAGTACCCAATTGTGATGCAAATGCTCAAATATATATATACAAGTCAAAACATACTCAAAGACATCAAGAACAAGCACAGAAGGCATGAACATGTGTTATGGTAACACATGCCAACCCGTCACAACGGGTGTCTAACCCGTCATAGCGGGTGCCCAATCCGTCACAACGAATTAAGAGGAGAAGAGCTGAGAAGAAAAGACATTTCCAGAGCCATGCGTTGTTGTAACACATCCCAAAGGCGTCACAACGCATTCCAAATCCGTCATAGCCAAGAAGTCAGTGGAAGAAGCACAGAAGGACATTTCAAGAAAGGTGCCAACCCGTTATAACGAGTTCTGTAACGCGTCACAGAGTTCTGTAACACATGAGACCATTTTCAAGACTCCAAGATGTGCTCAGTTTATATATACATTGAGGATATGAACCTGAAAGACATCTAAACCCCTCCAAACTTTCAAGCATTCAACTGAGCACCAGAAGAGCATCAGAGCCTTCTCCTACAACTGTCTAACTTGAGAGATTTAAGATAGTTACTATTGTCTAATTGTCAATTCGAGAACACTTCTTTTCTTGCTAGTTTCTAGCCTTTGGTGCACTATATTTGTGTTGTCAAGTAGTGCATCCATGATGTAGGTCGAATCATGTTATATCGCGTGTTCTTTTGTTCTCTTGATTTCTCTTGCTCTTTACTCACTCTCTTTATTATTCTTGTACTTTGTTATTTTAGAATTGCTCAATTGCTTTTAGTACTTGCTTGCTGAATTTTTTAGCTAGGTGATTAAGGTCTAAAAGCTTGAATTGTAGTTGTTGTTAAACACTTCCACACTAGTACTTGACCTTAGTCTCCCCAAACAATTCTAACAATTGATATCAGAGCACGCATGTTCATACGTAGCTAATTGTCAAAATCTTGATAGTTCTTGACATTGTCTTGTGAAAAATGACACAATTGAAGTTTATTAAAGAACCACCAGTTTTTTGTGTACGATATAAGAATTTCTCTTTTTGGAAGAGAAGTATAGTAAACTACCTTAGTCTATTTGAGCTTTGGAAGATTGTAGAGGATGGTTGGACACACAAAATGAAATTTATGGTATAACCCTAACCAAAGAGTTCAAAGACCTCAAATATACAAATGATAATGTCATGAACATTATACTATATATGCGCATGATGTCTTTTTTTTAGGAAAAGATCATGATGGAAAAAACGATCTTCTGTAATTTTTTATTTACGTCAATTATATTAAAATTACATGTAGAAGTGAAATCTTCCGGATTAATTCTATACTGACTATTTTAATAAATGATGTATATATATAGACATTTACATTCTTTATTTAGTAAATCATATGTAGAAATTATCGGTGTAGAATGTCAGACATCTACATACTTTGTTTACTTATGATCGGTGTACATAGATGTGGAATTCTTTTGCAGCTCCTCATTTACATCATTTATTAGAATTTCGATGTAGAAAACTTAACAGTGAAAACAAAATAGAAATCAATTAAAATATAGAAATAAATTTGTTTTGAGATTATTTTGTAACCTCTTATGTTTGTTTTTTTTTCTTTTGTTAATGTTTAGTACTATTTTGTTTTGAGGTTATTTTGTATAGTGAGTGAGTATGTTATATATGGACAAAAATTGTACAACACAAAATTTGATCCATTCAATAATTAATGGTATAATCAAATCAATTTTGATTCATATATAGTAGAATTTACCTATTTTGTATAAGATATTTGGTTTTCTGAACTGTAGAGAACAAAATCATTGATTTTCTTTTATTTTGTACATGCTCCAAATCTGCAGCTAACATTAATTAACAAAAAATAGTGACGTAAATAAATTATTCAGAATGTCGCTTCGGTATTAATGAACAAAAAGATCAGTGCCTTTAATCAATGTCCGCATGCGCAATGTTAATGCCCCTTGGTAAAAAGAACATTGAACTTAATGTCTGATTACTACATTTATGAGTGGCAAACATTCAAGAAAACATAACAAAGCTTTTTATCAAGCTACGAGGAGTGTTTTTGTTCCGAGTACTTCATTTATGAGAGATAACCATTCAAGAAAACACCACAAAGCATCATATCCTACTACAAAAAGTGTTTCCGATATTATTACTTCATTTATGAGTGGTAACCTTCCAAGAAAACTCTAAATCTTTCATGAAACCACCACGAAGAAGCATAGAATACCATTCAAAGTGCTTCATGTCTAATTACTTCATTTATGAGTGGTAAACATTCAAAAAAATATCGCAAAGCATCTTATCCTGCTACAAGAAGTGTTTCAAATCCGAGTACTTCATTTATGGGTGGTAAGCTTTCAAGAAAACTCTAAACCTTTCATGAAACCACCACGAAGAAGCATAAAATACCACTCTAAGCGCTTCGCGACTATTACTTCATTTATGATTACTTCAATTATGAGTGGTAACCATTCAAGAAAACATCACAAAACATTTTATCTTGCTACGAGAAGTGTTACTGATACGAGTATTTCATTTATGGGTGGTAAGCTTTCAAGAAAACTCTAAACCTTTCATGAAACCACCACGAAGAAGCATATAATATCACTCTAAGTGCTTCATGTCTGTTTACTTCATTTATGGGCGGTAAACATTCAAGAAAACACTGCAAAACATCTTATCATGCTACGAGAAGTGTTTCTGATCCGAGTACTTCATTTATAGGTGGTAAGCTTTCAAGAAAACTCTAAACCATTTATGAAACCACCACGAAGAAGCATAAAAAACCACTCTAAGCGCTTCTTGACTATTATTTCAATTATGGATGGTAAACATTCAACATAACATCACAAAGCATCTTATTCTGCTACGAGAAGTGTTTCTGATTCGAGTACTTCATTTATGGGTGGTAACCATTCAAGAAAACACCACAAAGCATCTTATACTACTGCGAGAAGTGTTTCTGATCTAATTACTTCATTTATGAGTGGTAACCTTCCAAGAAAATTCTAAACATTTCATCTAATCACCACAAAGAAGCATAGAATACCACTCTAAGTGGTTCATATCTTATTACTTCATTTATGCGAGGTAAACATTCAAGAAAACAACACAAAGCATCTTATCATGGCACGAGAAGTGTTTCTGATCCGAATACTTTATTTATGGGTGGTAAACTTTCAAGAAAACTCTAAACCTTTCAGGAAACCACCACGAAGAAGCATAGAAGATCACTCTCAGTGCTCCATGTCTGATTACTTAATTTATTAATGATAAACATTCAATAAAACAACACAAAGCATTTTATTCTGCTACGAGAAGTGTTTCTGATCCGAGTACTTCATTTATGGGTGGTAACCTTTCAAGAAAATTTCAAATCTTTTTGGAAACCACCACGAAGAAGTATAGAAGGCCACACTCAGTGCTTCATGTCTGATTACTTAATTTTTGGGTAATAAACATTCAATAAAACACCACAAAGCATCTTATCTGTCTACGAGAATTGTTTCTGGTTTGAGTACTTCATTTATGAGTGGTAACCATTCAAGAAAACACCACAAAGCAACTTATCCTACTACGATAAGTGTTTCTGATATGATTCCTTCATTGGTGAGTGGACCTTCCAAGAAAACTCTAAACCTTTGATGAAACCACCACGAAGAAGCATACAATATCACTCTAAGTACTTAATGTCTGATTACTTCATTTATGGATGGTAAACATTCAAGAAAACACCACAAAACATTTTAACCTACTACGAGAAGTATTTTTTATCCGAGTACTTCATTTATGTGTGGTAATGTTTCAGGATAACTCCCAACCTTTCAGAAAACCACCACGAAGAAGTGTTGAATACCAATCTAAGTTCTTCATGTCTGATTACTTCAATTATGGATGGTAACCATTCAAGAAAACACCACAAAGCATCTTATCGTACAACGAAATGTGTTTTTGATCTAATTACTTCATTTATGAGTGGTAACATTCAAGAAAACACCACAAAGCATCTTATCATACTAGGAGAAATGGTTTTTATCCGATTACTTTATCTATTGGTGGTAACCATTCAAGAAAACAACACAAATAATCTTATAATACTACGAGAAGTGTTTCTGATCTTACTCTTCATTTATGAATGGTAACTTTCCAAGAAAACTCCAAACCTTTCATGAAACCACCACGAAAAAGCATAGAATACCATTCTAGGTGCTTCATATTTGATTAATTCATTTATGGGTTGTAAATATTCAAGAAAACACCACGAAGCATCTTATCCTGCTACGAGAAATGTTTCCTATTAGAGTACTTCATTTATAGGTGGTAATCTTTCAAGAGAACACCAAATCTTCCAGGAAACCACTAAGAAGGAGCGTAGAATGCCACTCTAAGTGCTTCATGCCTGATTACTTCAATTATAGGTGGCAAACATTCAAGAAAACACCACCAAGCATTTTATCCTACTACAAGAAGTGTTTATGATTCAAGTACTTCATTTATGGCAGATAACCATTTCAAGAAATCACCACAAAACATCTTATCCTACTACGAGAAGTGTTTCTGATATGATTACATCATTTATGAGTGGTAACCATCCAAGAAAACTCTAAACCTTTCATGAAACCACCACGAAAAAGCATGAAATACCATTCCATGTGCTTCATGTCTGATTACTTCATTTATGGGTGGTAAACATTCAAGAAAACACCGCAAAGTATCTTATTCTGCTACGATAAGTGTTTCTAATACGAGTTCTTCATTTATGGGTGGTGATCTTTCAAGAAAATTCCAAACCTTTTAGGAAACCACCACAAAGAAATGTAGAATACCACTCTAAGTGCTTCGTGACTATTACTTCATTTATGGGTGGTAAACATTCAACAAAGCACCACAAAGCATCTTATCCTGCTACGAGAAGTGTTTCTCATCCGAGTACTTCATTTATGGGTGGTAACCATTCAAGAAAACACCACAATGTATCTTATCCTACTGCGAGAAGTGTTTCTGATCTATTTACTTCATTTATGAGTGGTAACCTTCTAATGTTGTGTTTGGATGAAGTTTAATGAGAGGTAGGGAATGCAATAGAAATAAAAAATAGATATTAATCTTGTTTGGTTGAAAATTTTTAATGGAGGTGAAGGGTAAAGTATAGAATGAGTTAACTGAAGGTTGTGTGTTTTGAAAGTTATCTTTTTTATAACGAATTTATGAACTGTTTATGATTTTAAATGTTATTATACATTTATGTTCCTTGAGATTGATATGTTATATCTTTAGAAGCGTTCGAGAAGATGCTCATGGTCTTGAACCATAGAACTCTTTAGATGAAAACATATAATCCTAAATATGTTCACAATCGTGGTAACTAAAGGGAACATTATTTATCATGAAGATTGTCACGTCAATTGAAAGTACATTGCAGTTCTATAAATGTTGATAAGTGATTATCATTCAATGACATGAGTATATAAAATGGTGATTCTTTATATACTAAACATGACCTTACTAGATGTAGAGGTGGCAGAACCCGACCCGACCCGACAAACCCGCCCGACCCGACCCGACCTGAACCCGACCCGACCCGATATTTTGATGAAGTCAAACTACCCAAACCCGACCCGACTCGACCCAAGATGAGTCGTAACCCGAGACGAAGCGACACATGAGCGACTTGAGCCCGACCCGACCCGACCCGAGACGACCCGTAACCCGAGATGGAGCGACACATGATGACCCGAACCCGACCCGACCCAACCCGACTTGACCTGATACAACTTGTAAATTGATCTAATCCTATCTTGCTAACATCATAATCTAATTTTACTAACAAATTAACATCAGAAAAAGTCAAGATTTACATGTACAATTCAATAACGCGATTTGATCTTGTCCGATTGAACTTAAAACTCAAAATAATACTTGAAAGTTGTCGGTGCAACCCGACCCGAACCCGACCCGGTCTCACCCGACTCGACCCAAGACCCGAAAGTTGTCGATGCAGCCCGACCTGACCCGTCACCCGAAAAAGATCGACACAACCCGACCCGAAACCCGACCTGACCTCGCCCGACCCGACCCTTGACCCGAAAGTTGTCGATGCAACCCGACCCGAAACCCGACCCGACCTCACCCGACCCGATCCCAACCCGACTTTTATAAACGGTCAAACTAACCCGACCCGACCCGGCCCGACCCGAACCCGCCCGCCCGACCCGACTTGCCACCTCTAACTAGATGGAGCATTATATGGATTGTGTTTTGTGTCATTAATATTTCCAATATGTCTTTGAATCTTATATATGAGACATGTAGGTTTTTTCACATGAGAAGTATATAATGTGATTACTATTAAAGTCCATTCAAATTAATGGAATGATATAGTAATTCTTTATGTACAACTTGTGCGGGAGAAATTTATATGTCAATCTTATTATTGTCCCTCAATTATTTGAGTTATGATATTACTGGGCCCCTTGGTAAAGTGAAATTATATTACATGCAATATAACTGATGTAGTTATACTTATAATTCACTTGAGAGACCAAGAAAAGAATATAATGCAAAAATGACGCGATTCTATTTTGCATATTATTTAAAATATCATGAAACAAGGATAGACACGAATCCAGTGGATTGAGCACGTAACGACTATGTCGTTTGAGAGACTATAATGTAGTGATAGAACCTCTTATAGTCCATAATATAAATTATTTTATATTATATCCCAAGATGATGTAGATTCTCTGTAAGGTCACACCAACTGAAGAGAAACAACAAGTATTTTACATTTTATATAATGTATTTAATCTCATGATGTATGAGTCCAAATTCATGTGATAAAATGTTAAAGTAATATGTCATGTAAAATGACATTCTTAGATCTTTAAATAAATTTATGAGAATATATGTGGATATTATTTTGTATAATGTTTAAGAACATTATAAGAATAATAATTAACACATATTAAAATAATATTATCATATTATTTAGTCATAAATTAATGTCTTGCAAAATATAATTAGAGATTAACAAGAGAATAGTCAATAGCATTTGTGTAAATCATTAACACAAAAGGTGCCCTAGGGCTTGACTATATAAAGGGGGATGCTTGAGAAAATTTGTGTGAATTTTTTCTCTCTCTTGCTACAGTAGCCGCTGCTACATTATCGTGAATAGTGTTACTATTCATCCCTTCTTCTCTTGTGTAGAAAGAAACTCTTCTTTTGTTCTCTTCTTCTCTTGCAAGGTTTAGCCACCAAATGAAATAGTTTGTTCATTGAAGATTAAAGATCTAGGTGGTTGGATCTAAGCTGTAACCTCTACATCCATCTATCTAAGGGTGTTTTAGATTGTTGTTTAGGTTCAAGGTGAACCAAGAGACAAGGGTGCTTTCATGGCCGAAGAAGGAAGATGACGGTTTCCAACAGACCTAGAAGAGGAATCGACTCCTCTCTACAAAGAGATTTGACAATCTCTTTAGGTATAATCTTTTTATCCAGTTTTGTGCAAGAAATAAATGTATTATTTTCTATTTTGTTGATGCACAAGAGGTGTTCGATGAAATGTCATAGTATAATCTGGCTTACAATTGTTATATAAATAAGATCCTTTTGTGTATTGAGTTAAATAGAGGAAAAATACTTAATTTCGTCCTCTTGAACTTACACATGAAATCCCAATAGTGGTATCAGAGCGAGGTTTATTTTATAGCAATTAGACTATTTAATTAGTGCTAAGTTAAGTGCACACGTGTTTAGTTAGTTATCTCTCAAGTTTTTGTTCATAAATCTGTCCCTTTTGGGTTCTTAAGATATTTAATCACTTTGGTATTTTTTGAATCATGATTTTTGTGAATCTAAAAATTCCTACATTAGTTTATGATGTGTGGATAAATATTCTAAAATAAAATAGAGAGTTTAAACCATTTTATTAAGGTAAACAAAAATAAGAAAACTCCAAACCTTTCATGAAAACACCACGAAGAACATTGAATACCATTCTAGGTGCTTCTTATTTGATTAATTCATTTCTAGGTTGTAAATATTCATGAAAATACCACAAAACATCTTATCCCGCTATGAGAAGTATTTCCAATCAGAGTACTTCATTTATGGATGGTAATCTTTTAAAGATAACTTCAAACCTATCGAGTAACCACCACGAAGGAGTGTAGAATGCTACTCTAAGCGCTTCATGTTTGATTACTTCATTAATGTGTGGCAAACATTCAAGAAAACACCACAAAGCAATTCATGCCGCAACGAGAAGTGTTTCTGATCCGAGTATTTCATTTGTGGGTGGTAACCTTTCAGGAAAAATCCAAATCTTTCAGGAAACAACCACGAAGGAGCGTAGAATGTCACTCTAAGTGCTTCATGTCTGATTACTTCATTCATGGGTGGAAAACTTTCAAGAAAACATCACAAAACATTTTATCATGCCACGAGAAGTGTTTCTGATCCGAGTACATTTATGAGAGATAACCATTCAAGAAAACACCACAAAGAATCATATCATACTACCAGAAGTGTTTCTGATATGATTACTTCATTTATGAGTGGTAAACTTCAAGAAAACTCTAAACATTTCATCTAACCACCACGAAGAAGCATAGAATACCACTCTAATTGCTTTATATCTGATTACTTCATTTATGCGCGGTAAACATTCAAGAAACAGCACAAAATATCTTATCGTGGGTTGAGAAGTGTTTTTGATCCGAGTATTTCATTTATGGGTGGTAACCTTTCAAGAAACTACCACGAAGAAGCATAGAAGACCACTCTCAGTGCTTCATGTTTGATTACTTAATCTATGGCTGATAAACATTCAACAAAATACGACAAAGCATCTTATCCTGCTACGAGAAGTGTTTTTTATCTGAGTACTTCATTTATGGGTGGTAACCTTTCAAGAAAATTTTGAAACATTTCAGGAAACCACCACGAAGAAGCATAGAAGGCCACACTCAGTGCCTTATGTCTGATTACTCAATTTATTGGTGATAAACATTCAATAAAACACCACAAAGCATCTTATCCTACTACGATAAGTGTTTCTGATATGATTACTTCATTGGTGAGTGGTAACCTTCTAAGAAACTCAAAACCTTTTATGAAACCACTACGAAGAAGCATAGAATACCACTCAACATACTTCATGTCTGATTACTTCATTTATTGATGGTAAACATTCAAGAAAACACCACAAATCATTTTATCCTACTACGAGGAGTATTACTAATCCGAGTACTTCAATTATGTGTGGAAACATTTCAGGAAAACTCCAAACCTTTAAGGAAACCACCACGAAGAAGCGTTGAATACCACTCTAAGTTCTTCAAGTCTGATTACTTCAATTATGGGTGGTAACATTCAAGAAAACAACACAAATCATCTTATCCTACAAGGAGAAGTGGTTTTTATCAGATTACTTTCTCTATTGGTGGTAACCATTCAAGAAAACAACACAAATCTTCCTATCCTACTACTAGAAGTGTTTCTGATCTTACTCTTCATTTATGATTTGTAACTTTCCAAGAAAACTCCAAACCTTTCATGAAACCATCACGAAGAAGCATAGGTGCTTCATATTTGATTAATTCATTTATTGGTTGTAAATATTAAAGAAAACACCACGAATCATCTTATCCCGCTACGAGAAGTGTTTCCAATCAGAGTACTTCATTTATGAGTGGTAATATTTCAAGAGAACTACAAACCTTTCAAGAAACCACCACGAAGGAGCATAGAATGCCACTCCAAGTGCTTCATGTCTGATTACTTCATTATGGGTGGCAAACATTCAAGAAAACACCATAAAGCATTTTATCCTGCTACGAGAAGTGTTTCTGATTCGAGTACTTCAGTTATGGGAGATAACCATTTAAGAAAACACCACAAAGCATCCTCTCCTACTACGAGAAGTGTTTCTGATATGCTTCATTTATGTGTGGTAACCTTCCAGAAAAACTCTAAAGCTTTCATGAAACCAGAGCGAAGAATCATGTAATACCATTCTAAGTACTTCATGTCTGATTACTTCATTTATGGGTGGTAAAATTTAAGAAAACACCGCAAGACATCTTATCCTGCAACGAGAAGTATTTCTGATCCGAGTACTTCATTTATGGGTGGTAACCATTCAAGAAAACAACACAAAGCATCTTATCTTGCTACGAGAAGTGTTTCTGATATGATTACTTCATTATGAGTGGCAACATTCCAAGAAAACTCTAAACCTTTAATGAAATCACCACGAAGAAACATAGACCATTCAAAGTGTGTCATGTCTGATTACTTAATTTATGGATGATAACCATTCAAGAAAACACCACAAATTTTTTTATCGTACTACGAGAAGTGTTGTTGATCTGATTACTTCATTTATGGGTGGTAAAATTCAAGAAAACGCCACAAAGCATCTTATCCTACTAGGAGAATTGGTTTTATTCGATTACTTCATATATTGGTGGTAATCATTCAAGTAAACAACACAAATCATCATATCCTACTACGAGACGTGTTTCTGAACTGACTCTTCATTTATGATTGGTAACTTTCCAAGAAAACTCTAAACTTTTCATGAAACCACCACAAAGAACATAGAAGTGTTTCTGATCCGTGTACTTTTCATGATTCATACTTCATTACTTCATTTATGGGTTGTAAATATTCATATTTATTTACAACCCATATATTGGGGTTTATCCGGGCCAATGTTACGAGCTTCTGGAATCCAATGGGATCTTCGTAAAGTTGATAATTATGAGTGTTACAATGAATTTGATTGGGAAATCCAATGGCAAAAAGAAGGAGATTCATTAGCTCGTTATTTAGTACGAATCGGTGAAATGAGAGAATCCATAAAAATGATTCAACAGGCTCTAGAGGGAATTCCTGGAGGACCCTATGAGAGTTTAGAAGTCCGACGCTTTGATATTGATAGAGCAAAGAATTCCGAATGGAATGATTTTGCATATAGATTTATAAGTAAAAAACCTTCACCCAATTTTGAATTGTCGAAACAAGAACTTTATGTGAGAGTGGAAGCCCCAAAAGGGGAATTAGGGATTTATTTGATAGGAGATAATAGTGTTTTCCCCTGGAGATGGAAAATTCGTCCACCCGCTTTTATCAATTTGCAAATTCTTCCTCAGCTAGTTAAAAGAATGAAATTGGCTGATATCATGACGATATTAGGTAGTATAGATATCATTATGGGAGAAGTTGATCGTTGAAATGATAATTGATACGACAGAAGTACAAACTATCAATTCTTTCTCTACATCGGGATTTTTAAAAGAAGTCTATGGACTGATATGGATTGTACCTATTTTGACCCTGATATTGGGAATCACAATAGGGGTACTAGTAATTGTTTGGTTAGAAAGAGAAATATCTGCAGCGATCCAACAGCGTATTGGGCCTGAATATGCTGGTCCGTTGGGAATTCTTCAAGCTATAGCAGATGGGGCTAAATTACTTTTGAAAGAAGACCTCCTCTCATCTCGAGGAGATATTCGTCTGTTTAGTGTCGGACCGTCTATAGCAGTCATATCAGTTCTACTAAGCTATTTAGTAATTCCTTTTGAGTATCGTCTTGTTTTAGCTGATCTCGGTATAGGTGTTTTTTTATGGATCGCCATTTCAAGTATTGCTCCTATTGGTCTTCTTATGTCAGGATATGGATCGAATAATAAATATTCCTTTTCAGGTGGTCTACGAGCTGCTGCTCAATCTATTAGTTATGAAATACCATTAACTCTATGTGTATTATCAATATCTCTACGTGTGATTCGTTGGAATATGAACTTTTACCTCTTTTTCTTCTAGAAATCAAAGAACAAAAAGAGGTTCAATGTATTGAATAGATATTCTCATTTTTTTATTCAGCATTCGGGTTTATGAGTTAAACCAGATAGTTATATGAGTGAAACAAAACAGCTTATCAATTTGTAGTAAGAAGAAAAAATCTCATTCCCTATGTACAAGAATCAAGTTGAAGTAAACATAAGCAGCGTAAACTGTTTAC
This sequence comes from Eleocharis quinqueflora, assembly GCA_964058865.1. Lineage (NCBI taxonomy): Eukaryota > Viridiplantae > Streptophyta > Magnoliopsida > Poales > Cyperaceae > Eleocharis > Eleocharis quinqueflora. The sequence goes on along the minus strand of CAXKVX010001629.1, from coordinate 3,659 downwards.
CCCAAGATTCCGATTTTTGTACATAGGGAATGAGATTTTTTCTTCTTACTACAAATTGATAAGCTGTTTTGTTTCACTCATATAACTATCTGGTTTAACTCATAAACCCGAATGCTGAATAAAAAAATGAGAATATCTATTCAATACATTGAACCTCTTTTTGTTCTTTGATTTCTAGAAGAAAAAGAGGTAAAAGTTCATATTCCAACGAATCACACGTAGAGATATTGATAATACACATAGAGTTAATGGTATTTCATAACTAATAGATTGAGCAGCAGCTCGTAGACCACCTGAAAAGGAATATTTATTATTCGATCCATATCCTGACATAAGAAGACCAATAGGAGCAATACTTGAAATGGCGATCCATAAAAAAACACCTATACCGAGATCAGCTAAAACAAGACGATACTCAAAAGGAATTACTAAATAGCTTAGTAGAACTGATATGACTGCTATAAAATCGGAATCTTGGGGTAAACAGTTTACGCTGCTTATGTTTACTTCAACTTGATTCTTGTACATAGGGAATGAGATTTTTTCTTCTTACTACAAATTGATAAGCTGTTTTGTTTCACTCATATAACTATCTGGTTTAACTCATAAACCCGAATGCTGAATAAAAAAATGAGAATATCTATTCAATACATTGAACCTCTTTTTGTTCTTTGATTTCTAGAAGAAAAAGAGGTAAAAGTTCATATTCCAACGAATCACACGTAGAGATATTGATAATACACATAGATAAAAAAGTACAATGAAGTATTCATTTTTCATATCATTTCAATTCACCAACTTAACTATGTTTAAGATACCAAAAAATTCTTCTGTATCCCATCAGAAATAATTTTTTGGTATCCTTTATTTAGGATCAAAAAAAATCCCATAAAAAAGGTAATACCTTTATTTATACAATACCTTGAAAAAAAGGATCTTTTGACTATCAGTATAAAGGATTTTTGATGCTCAGCTATAACTGAAGATCCCGAATCTACAGCCGTTTGGCCTTCTAGTTTCAACCAAAAAATGCATATCTTTGATTCACTTGAATTTGAATAAGGAAAGGTAAAAATCCATGATTTCTTGTCTTCATTCCTTTTTCTTCTATTTGATACATAGATTGGAAGGCTTTTTTGATAGAGTAAGACAGAATGGATTCAAAAAAAAAGATGTTTGACATATATATTCGAGAGAGTCATATATTGATTATATGCAAATATCATCTTGCATATATATTATAATAGAAAAATCTTGATGATATGAAAATACTATATTCCATATATGAAATGAGACATGGAAGGGGAACACTACGACGAAGTTCCGGGAGTTACGAAGGAAGCTTGGGACTTATATTGTTTATGAATTGAGAACAAAAGTGGAACTCTAAGAGGTAGAATCTGTCGTTGTTCCTCAGTAGCTTAGTGGTAGAGCGGTCGGCTGTTAACTGATTGGTCATAGGTTCGAATCCTACTTGGGGAGATTGGATTAGTTCTTAATGAAAGAATAAAGAATTTCATTAAATAAAGGCTTTGCCTTAAACTCCTTCCCCATCTTTGTTTCTATTGCAAAAGAGCTTCTTTTATCAAATTCTTTTCTACAATAATGGATATTCTTAATAAGGAAGAAGGCTTTTTAGCTATTAACTAGATAATTTCAAAAAAATCTTTTGAAATGGTTTAAGTAGTATAAATGAAATAATCAAATGATATCTGAATGAAAACCTAAGTCTAGCGTAAGCTACACGAAATCATAGTCGAAAAGAAGAGACTGAAATAAGTAAGTTATGAGGGTTTAGAATAAAACTAGATAGTTAGAAAGAAATTGTATTCCTTCATTTTTATTCTATGTTTTATTACTTCACTTACACTTCAAAAAATACAAAGTTAATTACATTAACTAGATAAAGAATTTCAAAAAAATATTTTGAAATGGTTTAACTAGTTAAGAATTCTTATTGATTTTTTTCTTCTTTTTCGATTCAAAAACCGAAAATAGGAAAGTTAAGTTAAACCAATAAAAATATATAAAGTAAACCAATCAAAAGATATAAAGGATTGCACCTCTTCTAGAGATTCTTTATTCTATTCCACCTCTTCTAGAGAATAGAACTTAAAAAAAAAGATATAAAGGAGGTTCATGGCTTACAATAAAGATGTAAGAGTCAGAACTTTTACAGAATGTACTAGTTGTCGTGTAAAAATCAGAGTTCTTTTGATTCTTTTGAAAAAAATAATACTACTATTGAAAACTATATCTGGATATTATGTTCTGGCTTTACTACGACGTATAAAAAAAAGTGAGATACTTCCTTCAAATGATCAATCGATGATCCTTATCCATCAGAGGAGTTGGACCCATCGTATTCACTCCCATTTTCGGAATCCGAGTGGGAAGAGAGGGATTCGCAAATGAATGAGCTCCCTTTGAGCTCTCGTTGCGAATTAGTTTATTACTGGGTCCGGGCGGGGTTTTATTTTGTTTTCTCAAATAAAATATCCCGAAATCCAAATATCTACCTTTCCTTTCGGGACCAAAGATTATGAAATTTCATAAAAGAATTTCTGAGGTATTGGATAATTCATTAATGAATTAAAATAAAATTGGATAATGAAAATAAAAGTAGAAAAGTAGTATATGAATCAATTTCTATCCAAATAAAATCCATTATTTGATTTGGATAGAATAACAAAGTAGTATATGAATCAATCCAAATTTTTGTGTGTACTAGATTCAAATAACTGGCATAATTTTGATTTTTTGATTTTTCCTGATCGGAAAAATCATCCATGAAAAAGAAAAAAGATAGAAAAATTTTGTTATTTATGGTCAAAAATTCATTCACTCCTATTATTGCACAAGAAGAAAACAAGGGTTCTGTTGAATTTCAAGTATTCAGTTTCACCAATAAGATACAGAGGCTTACTTCCCATTTAGAATTGCACAAAAAAGATTTTTTATCGGAAAGGGGTCTACGAAAAATTCTGGGAAAACGTCAACGGTTGCTGACTTATTTGTCAAAGAAAAATCGAGTACGTTATAATAAATTAATTGATCAGTTGAATATTCGAGAGCCACAAACTCGTTAATTTCATCGTTTGAATTTTTTTGATTTTAGTAGTATTCGATTTTTCATTTTGATGAGCCTCACTTTGAGGAATTCATGGAATAATGAATTCAGGAAGAAAAGATATGACTGTACCGGTTACAAGAAAAGATCTTATGATAGTCAATATGGGTCCTCACCACCCATCAATGCATGGTGTTCTTCGACTGATCCTTACTCTCGATGGTGAAGATGTTATTGATTGTGAACCCATATTGGGCTATTTACACAGAGGAATGGAAAAAATAGCGGAAAACCGAACAATTATACAATATCTACCTTATGTCACACGGTGGGATTATTTAGCTACTATGTTCACAGAGGCAATAACGGTAAATGCACCAGAAAAATTGGAAAATGTTCAAGTACCTCAAAGAGCTAGCTATATCCGAGTTATTATGCTGGAATTGAGCCGTATAGCTTCTCATTTGTTATGGCTTGGACCTTTTATGGCAGATATCGGTGCACAGACTCCTTTCTTCTATATTTTCAGAGAGAGAGAATTGATATACAATCTATTCGAAGCCGCCACAGGTATGCGAATGATGCATAA